>VVHJ01044378.1:17719-27734 GCA_015107715.1 Tylochromis polylepis | reverse complement strand
AACAGGAAGCCAATGAAGGGAAGCCAATATAGGAGAAATCTGCTCTCTCTTTCTAGTCCCTGTCAGGACTCTTGCTGCAGCATTTTGGATTAACTGAAGGCTTTTTAGGGAGTTTTTAGGACATCCTGATAATAATGAATTACAGTAGTCCAGCCTGGAAGTAATAAATGCGTGAACTAGTTTTTCAGCATCACTCTGAGACAGGATATTTCTAATTTTAGAGATGTTGCGCAAATGGAAGAAAGCAGTCCTACATATTTGTTTAATATGTGCGTTGAAGGACATGTCTTCAATTATTCTGATAATTAATAATTAACCAACAATTTTGTGTCTGCTTGGAGTCAGTTGTGTGTGTTGTTTCCTATGAATGTTTTTTAAAGTCTGAGATCCGTCAAAAGGCCTCACTGAAGTGAGAACGTGAGGGGAAAAGAAAATGACAAATTCTCTTAGCTAAACATTCATTTCTAAGAGGATATCGGAAGTGTCACGGGCTCAATAAAAATCCCACATAATTCACGGTAAAGTCAGGTTTTATTGGATTTCAGATTCTGTTCTTAGACTTTTGTTTCCTCTGACAACTTGAATTATTTCTAATTTAGAAAATGCTTCCCAAGGACTTTGATTCAAACTTACAAACCTTTGACATATATTACTTATTGTTCGAAATTGTGGCAATGGCAATTTTATTTATGTAGCACATTTCATCACAGGTAACACACACACACACACACACACACACAGTTATAACCTCAGGTCAGTGAGCAGCTCGTTCCAAAGGGCAGGACCACGGTGAGTGAAAGCGCCCCCAGGACACTGAGATCTAATTCTGGGCTCAGTTAAAAGATCCACAGCTGATGACCCGAGAGGTGTGACTGGGTTATAGACGCTGAGCAAGTCAGAGAGGCGCTGGAGGCCAAACCACTGAGAGCTTTATGAACTAACAGAAGGATTTTAAAAGTAATTCTGCGTCGAGCTGGGAGCCAATGAGGTGACGTCAGTACTGGAGTCACGTGGTCACGTGTCTGCGTAGGTGTGAGGTCATCCTAACGGTGATTTGGATAATCCTGCAAACAGAGCCTTACAGTAGTGCTTCAGGTCAGCGTGCGATTTGTCAGAGTCAGTTTGAGATGACATCATCAAGTTCAGTTTCTCCAGGAGCACGTTTCATATAGCTGTGTTTCTGTTTGCTCATGCGCAGATATAACACCCACTGTGTATTGTGCTAATGCAGAGCTAAACAGTGGAAGTTGTCTGATGAGCGTCTTGGGGAAAAATTAATATTTTACCCTCTGAGATTTACTGGCTGATCACAAATAAAATGTTTGGTGGTTTCACAGTTACTAGGCTCAAAGGCCCATATATTTTTAAATACAGTGGCCTTTACTTAGCGGTATTACCTTTGGTCTTAAAGTGAGACCGAACAGACAGAATTAACCCTGCTGCTGTCACTAACTTCCGCTTCATAGTCACGTGGTCTTGCAGTCATCGCAGCAGCTCCTATCTGTCTCCACAAGATGGCACCACACACAAAGAAACTGACCTGCCTCAAAGTCTGAGTTTGATTTAATCCACATATAAACAAACTGGAGAGTTGCTGTTCAGTCACACAGCAGCACACGTTTGCTCTCACACATGCTGTGAGCATGCATTAAACTGAAAGTCACTGCATTTTTGAACTTGTAATAATATTT
Organism: Tylochromis polylepis; assembly: GCA_015107715.1. NCBI lineage: Eukaryota > Metazoa > Chordata > Actinopteri > Cichliformes > Cichlidae > Tylochromis > Tylochromis polylepis. Next base: position 26,043 of record VVHJ01044378.1, on the reverse strand, counting down.
GCAACAAGTTGTTGTCAGTTTTCTTGTTACTGTAATTTTTTTCTGACATCTGATCTGTTTGAGAAGTTCAACACGAGGATGCGCGTCTTAAGAAAAAGTATGCGTTTTCGTTTGTGGAGTGGTTTAATAAGGCTGAACATAAAAATCATTTGTGCACCCTATCTTGAAGGCAATCTGTGTGTGTGTGTGTGTGTGTGTGTGTGTGTGTGTGTGTGTGTGTGTGTGTGTGTGTGAGAGAGAGAGTAAAACCCATCTGGCTGGTCCCTCTATCTCTTTGCAAAACAAGCAGCAATACCACAAGCCCCGTGGACACGAGCTGGACGAAGAAGAAAGAGCCAGAAGACCCGGAGCTTTCAAATGGTGAGGAGGGCAGACCAGATAAGATCTGCTATAATAAAGTTACTGTTCTGCCAGTAACGCTGATGAATCACACTGAACACTCACTGAGACTGTGTCTCTCTGTGTGGGTTGTGTTTTGTGAAAAAGTGAAAGACCGAGTTCACATTGGAAATGTTTTTATTTCTTGTGAAAATCTTGACAAAAGAAGAAAACCTCTAGGTCGTCTTTACAACAGCAGCAGCAAAATATCTGGAGGAGGGGACGCTGGTGATCCAACTCATTTTATAATGTAAACCACAATCTTACTAGTAATGACTGCATTAAAGATTCAAAGACAGAAACTTCCTTGTGTTTCAGAGTGAAACTGGCAAAAGTGTCGGAAACTTATAAAACCGTGTTCACACAGTGGGCCCACATGCCACCACACACATTCATCTGATCCATCCATGTACCCACAAATGCACATTGTATGAGAATAGAATCCCTCAATGTGTTGACCAAATCTAATCTAATAATCAAAGTTCAGCAATGATGTTATCATTACTCACAAATGGATTTGGAGAGCATATACACTCTCCCAGTCTTACCGGAGTTCTGCTGTTATTGGATTAAAAAGAACACAGTCCAAATGGTTATCCTCCAGGAAATTAGGGAAGTTTAGCAGTTCTTCATATCTATAATCAGCTGCATGGAATTTAATGTAATATATTCTGAGGCCCCGTTTCTGGGGATTAAAGCACTTTGAGATGTAAAAACAGATCAGAAAGATCGCTTTAGCTGTTGTACAAATTTATTAGACCACCTGTCATAAAAACAAGAAAAGAAAAGTATTTTGGAAATCTGTCAAAAACGTGTTTAAAACTAAAAATTCTGTTTTTATTCATTACGACTGGACTTAGTTGAGAAGTCAGAAAATAATCAAGCATAATATTCAACTGCGAAATGTCAGTTAAACGAGTGTAATCTGAGTCTAAAAATAAACATGTGTTTTACTGTTTCTTCAGCCTTTTTGTAAGATGCCAAGTTTGAAAATTAATAACAAAAATTGATTAAAAAGCTTGAGCAAAGTCTGTAGTGGTGGATCAACCACTACAGAAACTGAAACGTTAGTTCGGGGCAGCTGTGACATAATCCTTAGAACGTGCGGCGCTCTAACAAACGTGTAAAGCGCTGTATGGGTGATAAGGCGGAACCTCTAAAACGCTGAATGATTTTTACCTGCGAGTTTGTTCACCTCCGCACATTAAAGGGCCCGTAACCGTGCACGGTTGATGGACACGGTGAACTCGAGATGAAGAAAGCTCACATCTGGCTTCTTAAAGGCCGATTAATTCAGCCATAGGCCTACCAAAATAAAATCTAGTCTCCTTGGTCTTTCAAAGTAAAGTAATCATTATGAGGTGGTACTGTGGTTTAATTGAAGCACAGTGGGACTGAGTTAAAGGCAGAGAATAAAGCTGCGTGAATGAGTGTAAAGTTATGTGTAAATCAGTATATTTACACGTACTTAAGAAAACCTGTTTACGTCCGAGTTTTGGAGTCCTTACTGGAACTTTTCTTCAATGTGAAATATTCTTTTCACCAATAAAAGAAATGATTAAATGTTGTAATTTTTCTCTAAACTGCAGTGAGCCATGGGATCTTCTTCCGCTGAAACAACCGAAACTAAAATGCTCTCCGACTGGAAAGAGGTACAAATGATTAACGGAATAAATAAGCAGCCACCTTTACCTCACACATGTACCTTATCAAACCAAAGCAGGTGCAACAATTTATATTTAAACAAAAGTCAACTAAATTACTCGCATCATTCTGCAGTGTTTGTATAACTTCACCAGATAGCAGGACATCGACCCTCGCTTTTTTTTTAATTTTATTTTTCACTTCCAACTTTCAGATTTTCTAACTGCTTTGACCCTTTGCTCATACCGAGGCCACTGGCTCAGGGCTGGCCGTGAGCTCGGGATAGCTTCAGCCTTGTTAGCTTCTTTGAAATGTCATCAGCAGACTGAAGGCGATTTAGTGTCGATGAGATGAGAACATGTCATTACCTGATTACTCGAACCACAAGTCGAGCTCCTCATCATCAGTTCTGCAGATTTATAGATTATTCTTCCAGATAGCTGGCTGATCCGAGTGTCTGCAAACTGTTACGATCCAAATAATGTGTGTCAAATTATGACAGAGTTACGGAGCTGACACTTGGCAAACACCAAATTATATAGCTTTTGTTGACTGATCGTATCCAGGGTTTACTTTCATTACTTGCTCTAACAAGACCATTTTGCATAACTTCAGTTCTTTCCTCTCTGAAAACAGACTTTCTGCTCCTGGACATGTAAAATCATGTGGCAGCAGGAGGTATTAATATTTTATACTACAATCTCTCTCACACTTTCAGTGTGTGTGTGTGTGAGTGTGAGTGTGTGTGTGTGTGTGCCAGTTATGAAGGAATTTCATGAACATGCCTTTCTCCTGGGGATTCCAGGGATGACTGTGGTTTGTTTTAAAAAGGTTAGGACCATCATGTGTTTCTTATTTAGATCTAATTCTAGTTGTCAAATAAAATATTAGTCCCTGTGGGATTTCAAATCATTTTTCGGTCATAATCACCCGGGAATGTGTTTTTTGGGGATGAGCTTTGTGAGCGAGGTATTTTTCTATGGAAAAACAAAAGGGTGCACGTGTGGCACAGAGAAGGGAAAAAAGGGAAGGAAAAAAAAAAGAGTGAAAAAGAATCACATCCAGAGATAGGTGGTGCAATCTGGCAGACAGTAGGAATCTATTTCACGCCCAAATGAAAGCAGTGTCAGAAGGGGAATGTGTGTGTAGCATGTGCATGAGAGGTGTGGCAGGGCAGGGGTTAGGCCTGTTAGCGTGTCCTAGGTGGGGAAGGGTGGGAGGGAACGCTTCATAATCGAGACCAATGTTCTTTTACTTCAATTAATGACAGACCACAAATACAACTCGTTGCATACAATTTTCCATTTAGCATTTTTTTCTGTTATGATGATCCTTGTACAACACAATAAGCAGCAATATGACACAGCAACCCGGTGCAATCTTCACAAACATCTACGAGTCCGTGCATGAGGCACTCCTGCACAGAGAGCTTTGCACTGTACGCTAGAATTCAAACAGGACAAAGCTGCTGTGATGTTCAGCAAGTACGATGTTTGTGAAGTTTAATCCAGTTAGCATGTACGCACGATAATACTCGCTCAGTACAGTCTCATAGTGCTGTGGAAGCATCCGTACATCCAAGCCTTACACTCGATGAAACATTCATCGAACTGCCTCAACATTTACCATGGCAACATCTCCAGTGAGTCGTTGAAAGCAACAGTAAATTTAAGGTGCATTTAGATGAATCAGGGGTGTCAGCTGCAAATGCTACACCTGGCCATAACCTCCACGTGTGACCTCCAACTCTTTTAGTTTAGACGTTTTAACTCTGTAAGCGTTTGGCTATTGTGTGTATATGAGTATGTGTATGCTGTTCTGGAAGCACTGATGAACACGCTGCTCTCTATCGCTTCTTGGACACTTGTACAAAAGCCGTTTGAGACGGAGATGATGTTAAAAAGGGTTAAATGAAATCAGTGAAATTTAATATTGAACAGCTATTAAAAGATCAAACCTATTAGATTAGGTTTGTTCCAGTGAAAATGTATCGGTGTGAAGCGCAGTGAAATAACAGCGCACAGTGTTGGAGTTTGGGGTCGACAGAGGAAGAATGGAGACACCTAAAAAGGTCTGACTCAAGCAGCGCGGCCTACGCCGTTGGGTCAAACGTCCGTCGCGTCACCAGTAAGTCCCTGTTTCCACTCTGCCACTCTGCTGTTCCCCGACTGCAAAATGTCTTGTACAAGAAAACTCATGTTATAAGTTTAATGTAATGACTAAAAAATGCACTGCTGGCAGCTTTTAGTGAAGCTCCTGTATCTATCAGGGCGTTCTCCATTGTAACACTGATCTAAGTCCCTACAGATGTATAATACATGCTGGAAGGACATGTCGCATATCTCCATACTGAGCTATGTGATTAAGATGAAACAGGGAGTGAACAACTGAGATGATGCCAGCCCGAGGAAAGACGAAGAGCAGATAGAATAGACTCAAACTAGAGAACAGCGTTTACTCTGTTGGTGAGCATCTGTTTAAGTGTCTTTGTGCAGAACCCTTGCTGCAAAACTAACAAGCACAGATCAGAGAAACATCGGTAGCCTAGTCACCCAAATCCCTGTTATCCAATGTCTGCCAAAGCTTACATGTTGTTGGACTGATTAAATATTGAGCAGGCAGTCACATGACTTCACTCTATTTTTACTCTATTTTAGGTTAAAACATTGGTAATTATCCCTGAACTTGTTTTCTTTCTTTGGCGAACATCAGGAGTTCGAACTACAGCTCTGCTGAAATGACCCATTTTTCATGTCAAATCTATATGCACATTTGTAAGGGGAAAACAGCAAGTGAAATACAGAACTTCAAAACACGACAGCTTATTCAAACATGGTCACTAGAGGTCATTTTGAGGAGGTCAGAGGACCTCGGCCGAGCCTGTAGCGGTTAAAAACGGAGCTAGGAACAGGCATGTCAATGCTACACATCATGTACAATATGAATCGACTGTATGTGGGCTGATGGCCATCTGGTTGGGGGCTGTGCAGTGTCTCCTCCCAGCAGGCAACTAAAGCTGAGCCAAGACCCCAGGCCCAACACCCTGCCGGACTTTGAAATCAGATCTTTATTGTCCATAAAGCCTCAGCCAAGTATGAAGAATCAGCCCTCCCTAACAAAACACGTTTATCCAGCAGAGCGAGGGGCAAGATGAGAGAGAAAGTGGGGCAGAAAGCGTGTGTAAGGTGGGTGAGATAACACCCAGTATAAAGCACAGTTCAACTGGCATGCTTATGCTCACAACTATGCTGCAGTTATTTATAGGTCATTGAGAGATAACTCAATTTTCATAACTTTCTAATTTTGTTGTGGTTGGTTCCAGCCGGCGTATCAACGCAGCACTCTCCATGCAGCACAGCTCTGTCTGCTAAAACATCACACCACGCTCTGTTCCTGCCACTGGAGGCCAATTATCTGCTTCAGCGTGACTGTGTGTTATGTGAGATCCACAGCCGAGAGGAACGGGGCAATGGCGACAGAAGCGAAAAGACACAAAGCCTTAAAGCTCAGCTAATGATGCAAGTTTGACGTAAACGAAACTTCACGCAATCCGTATACGCCGTTACGTCACCGGCACGCGCTTTTCAGTTAAAATAATCCGATGAAAAAATGTTGTTGCTTTGGTTAGATAACTTCAACTCTTTTTCAGCTCTTTTCTTTTGTGTAGCTAACAAGTTTAAACAATTAGAGACACCAACATGTCACTTCTGAGGAGTTGTGGATACCAGAAAGCAGGGACAACATCAGGCTGAGTCAGGCCAGGACGTGATAAATGCGCCGTCCGCGACAAAAGCTGAAGGGCTCAATCAGCAAAGTCGGTTCTGAAAGCGCTGAACATTGTCTCAAAAGTTAGAAAAACACCATTAGCTGTGCAAGAAGGCTGAATCAAATTATCACTGTGTTAACACAAAATTCCTGCTAATCTAATATTGCCCTAAGGTATTTTTCACGCTGGTTTGCAGCACTGCTGTTTGTACCAACTTGCTTTTTCCACTGCAAATCACTATCACGTCATGTGAACTGTCAACCCGGCAGAATAAGTTTTAAGTGTCTGCCTTTTACCTCAGAATGGCTTCGTAGACGTGATGGTTTGATCCACCAAGAAGAAACAGACCGTTTTAGACCAGTAGCCTATGAATACACTGGTGCAGCTTTACTGTGAATTATCAGAATATCAGAGTTGTTATCACAGATCTGAATGCTTTGTGCAATACATCATGTCTGACTTGGAACAATAAGAGCGCTGTCTCGAAAGGAGAATCACAAAAGTCCGCCGCTGAAGCTAACTGAACCCAGGTTGCACTGATCTGAGCGTGCACGAAATCAATGACCCACTCTGACTATAAAGCGGCAGAGAGGAATGACCAGCTTGAGGTCACCACTTGGAAGCCATGAGCATGAAAATCTTCGCCATCACTAAATTGCACCTGACAGATTTTGGCACAATCTCTTTGGAATGAAACGTTCTACGGCCAACGTTGTTGGGAGGACAGTCTACTACTGAAGGAACCCAGGAGACATTTCTGACCCACTGGACTTTGGGCATCTATATTTTTTCAGGAATCCCTCTTCATTCCCTCTCTCTCTCTCTTCTTCTTTTGTTCTTGTTCTTTGCCACCAGTGATGGGATTCCAGTATGAGCCGGCGACGCCGTCTGAGCCCAATAAATACGGGTCAAAAATCAATTGGAGCTGTATTTACCAGACGGCTCGAAGGCGGCTCAGTTTATACTGAACATAGTTTGCACGGAGCAACCACAGCATGTAGATGAAGATCGAGCCTCGGAGTTTCTCGTTTGATTTTCTTCATCGTACAGAAGCCACTGCAAATTTCTTAATGTGTTATTAAACAGCTATTTCCATTGTAGACTATTATTAAATAACTACAAAGACAAAGAGCGTCAGTTACATTAGAGCACGACTAAAACTGCTGCGGAACAAATGTGTGAGATGTTCATTCGCGCATTTCCAGATGTTTGCCTTCTGCTGTGTGAACATTTACAGTATAAAACAGTCACAGTGAAACTTCTCTTTGTCCATCTCACAGTGCTGGTTGATTGAACTAGCTGCTCATTGTGAGTTAATCCAGCTGATCTTTTAATTAATAATGTGCCCGTTGATGGGCTCTGATTTTATGCAGCTTTTCATACTTACATCTTGAATTTTTTTTGATAGATGATTATAAATACTAAATTCTAGCAAAGTGTAAATGCAATTTCTGGACTTTTGCATTTGAACCTGTAATAATTAAAGCATTAAATATCAAAGCAAAACAGTAAATACAGCATCTGTACATCACTTACACATCAACACAGTTTTAGCAATTTAGAGGGCTTCAGATTTGGGTGATCGGGCCTTCCATCTGCCCTCTGAGAGTCCCTCCATCTACCATAGGAATTCACATTTTCAGCTGTGTTGGCACACTGTGATGCTCTGTGTGGAAAAGCATATAAATGACGTTTGATAAATTTGAACACTCATTCTTTTTTATTCTTTTTTTATACCAACAGGGGGGGAAAAATCATGTCAGATTGAAATTTTGAGGAAAATGAGTAATAAATTCCAAAAAGGATGATGTACAATGCAAACGCAATTTAAATGCATGGATGTGCCTCTGTTCTGATTTTATTGTTAATATTTCAGGTGTGTTTTAATCGAAGCTTTACGGCACTGAAACTGCTGCAAAGCTTGGACTAATAAACTGTTTTTGCCCCTTTGAGCCAGAATCTTTTGCAGATCGTGCTCCTAAACGCGTAAAATATGAATTTGGGTTATTGTTACAATCCAACGCGGAGCTGCGTAAGTGGCGTCCGTGGTGGCATTGAGAGTGTGGGTTATGGTCTGTGGAAGGACAGAGGTACATGTCAGGTTGATTTAGTCTGTGTTTAACTTGTGACTGATTGCATCACTGCAGTGGAACAAAGTCAGGTGTGAGGGCAGCACAGTGGTGTTGAATTTCAATGGCTATGCCCTTGGCCAGATAGGTGATCGGACTTGCAAGTACCTACAAATATACGCAATATTAATAATAACTTACAACGTGCGTTATGTGTGTAGTTTTTTTAAGGCACAAATCTTTGCTTTGAAATATGAAACTGTGAGTTTAAAAGTCAAACATTCACGCGGTGGCGGTGTAACCTTTTGGCACAAGTATCAAAGCAGTGTCATCGCACCTGTACCATCGCCTCTGATTTCGGGTGACCGTGAGCACCGCGGGCTCGCGGCAGGTCCCCCCCCCCCCCCCCCCCCCCCCCCCCCCGGGCGGCCCCCCCCCCCCCCCCCCCCCCCCCCTCTTTTCTCCCC
>VVHJ01044378.1:3656-16236 GCA_015107715.1 Tylochromis polylepis | reverse complement strand
GCTTCCCTCTCTCTCTCCCTCTCTCTCTCTCTCTCTCTCTCTCTCTCTCACACACACACACACACACACACACACACACACACACACACACACACACACACACTTTTGTAGTGTTTGAATGTGCAGCTTTGTGATTTTTTTCCACTTGAATCCTCCCACTGTTCATTCACAGCCCAGTCAAGGTCAGTGTGGGATGTAGTGTCATGGAAGCTCTGTAAGTTTATGTCCTTGTATGACTGGTAGATAGAGCTCCTCAGCTTTGCCAGTTTTCCGTCTTACTGTAGAAAAAGAGGTTTGTGGAGGTAATCTGTGAAGATAGTTTGAATTCATTAGAATTCCCTTTGTTAATAAAACATAAGAGTCTCTGCTTTTCTATCCACAGGCTGCACTGTATCTGTTACAGATTGTGAAAGTGAGCAAAAACATGAGAGAGAAGAGAGAATGGGAATGGGTACGACGTGTATCCACAATCTTAAAAATGCCCAAACACGTTTTTTTGTGTGTGTGTGTGTGTTTTTGAGGCTATCATAGCCATTTATTAAGAAGCATGCAGCTATGTCTCAGATGGTTCAACATTTCCTCTGTTCAGCCTGGCGCTCCACCGTGAAGCCCAACAATGTTTTCTTCAACATGTTTTTTTTCTTTTTATTCTAATAATTCATGTGTTAAACAGTAATTAATGCAGGTTAATGACAACAATGCGTCTACGTCTTCATTTACCACCAGGTCACAGTTTTCCTGTACCAGGCTTTAATGTAAGAGACAGAGGTTCCTTTTAGGCTTAGTGTGGCTGTAGGGCCAAAACAGAGTGTTTATTATTTAGCCAACAACGTGAATGCCAGCCAGAAAAGTGCTGATCTTTTGCTGAAATGTGCTGGTACCAGCTGTGGAAGGAAAGAGAGAAAAACAATGTCCATACAGGGTCAGCAGTCTGTTTCATTGCCATTAATTCATTTATTTGGGCTAAATCTGCTCATCTCAGTGCAAATCAGTAGGCGAAAGAGTCCTGACACAGACCTGTATTGCATTTCTGTAATGTTGATGTCACTGTTCATCTGGCAGCGTGGGACATTTGTTTTAAATAAGACAGCAGCAGATTAAGGGAATCAACGCTAAGGAATCAGCCACTTTCTTTTTATCCCCACTGACATACGCTGTCATCTTCTCTTACTCGCTCGCTTGTTCTCCGGCTCACTTACACACCCACTCACACACATAAATGAGTGGGCACATATGCACCAGCACATACACCGAAACACACAGTGTGGCCAACTGTGGTGCAGCGGGGGGTGAAACCACACCTGTGGATTGCTCTCCTGTCTGCCAGGACAATGATTCTCTCTGTTGAAAGATGCTGTTCATACCATCGTACGTCTCTCTTTCTCTGTCTCATTCTCTGCTCCTTCTGAACATCTCTGTCTCCGTGTGTCTTTTGCCGTACTTGTCTTCTGAAGGAAAATGCCTGTCACGCAGATAGGTTGTTGATGAAGGAAAAGCGAGAGCTGCAGTGAGAGACGAAGAGTGAGTGAGATGAAATGCTGGGAGATAGCTGTCCTTTCAGTGCCTCTGCTGATTAAAGCGCTCTAATCATTTGGCCTGAGAGCAGAGAGCAAAGCTCAGAGACTCAGACACGAGTCAGGAATGTCTTTGCTCTCTTATACTGGTTTTGACTGCAGTGCTTAGCAGGGCCAGCTTTGTTGTGCGTCCGTCCGTCACAGTCCTGAATTGGCGGACGGCCTGCGCAGAGCGTGCCACAGGTGCACACGCACACACACACTGCATGTGTGTTTAAACTCACTCCTTTGTGTGTGTGTGCGTGTGTCAGCGCTGCATGCACTCCGAGATATACAAACACACTTATTCAGTCACACATTATGGTGACTATATATATATATATATATATGCGCACATATGCACACAAACAAACACACACTGTTGCACACTTACAAGAAGTGTATAGTCAGGACTGCCATCATCACCACTAGAGAGCTTCATTGTAACAGATCTTATCTTGTCTGCTCGGGTCCTGGTCTGAAAAGCTAAACGTGTAATCAGGACCAGGCAGATGGGTTAAGATAAACTTTAAATGACGATGTGGGTTTGGCTTTATGTGCAACAGAGAACTGACATCAAGTTGTTTATGTGTGCGTTAGTGTGTGCGCACGTTTGAGGATATATATTTTTGGAGACATTCAGGCCAGCAGTATATTATAATGTCAGAAAAATGCAGGGCAGAGGGCAACGACTGTCTAAAAAATGTCTAAATATCTAGGAATTGAGGAAGAGGAGCGGTGTTGTGATTAAGCCTTGGTGGCGCATGTTTAAGAAGCAGGTAGAATACCTTTGACGATACACTTTTCTTGCTATCCCAATAAATGGAACTCATTACGTGTCATCACACCACTGATTAATGTTCAAATCAGGCAAACAGCACCTCCAAGGACAAAAATGAACGAAGACTACCTTTGCAGTCAGATTTGTCCGACATAATTAACTAAGCTGAGCACTTTTAGTGCCTAAACAAACGTCTGAATGAAAACTCAAAAAGAAAAGAGTGAGACTAATAGTCCAAGATGGGACACAGACCCAGGTTTCCTGGGTAACAGTCCGGGAAATGACAATTCCTCATCTGAATGCGGACTGAGCTATTTTATCGGCGAACATTCTTGTGCGTGATCTGCGCAGCTATGGTGATTTAATCAGGTGATACCTGCACACAAAGCCATATGTGTAGGAGTGATACCAACAAATACCGTTCAGTGGCTGAAAATACGTGAAGCAGGTGCTGATGTTAGCAGGCGGTGTTGCTTATTTTGATGCCTTACACATTTAGGTGTCGGATAAGAACAGGGGTTTTGATTCCCGTGAGCCTGCTCTTGAAAACCTTTTACAGACGTTTAATCTGCTGCCTGTATTTCAGTCAAGCATCATTCTAAAAGTATGTGCCGAAGCCGTTTGTCTCGACTTAAACTTTGACGCGCGAATGACCGTTTCTGTCGTGTTTCTATCGTGCCACGTGATTTTGTTGTAAAAATCTGAATCTGAAATGGTCGAAGCATCGTCACACTGGCTTAGTTTATTGACAGATGTCGCTATGGCAACCACAACTGCGGCGGTAAACATCCCAGATCTTACCAGAGGCATTCGCTGATGGTACACGTTATTCTTAAAAGGAGAGAGACAGTTTAGTCTCGTTGCTCCAAAGTTTTTTTTTGCTTTTTTTTTTAATGTATGATCACGCCTGGGATACAAAAACAGGATCTGCCTTCCATATTCCATGAGTACTGTAGAGCTCTTTCATGCAGTTATGTGAATATATCCATATTTTGACTCAGAACTGTATCTGTTAATTGTCAGTGTCACTGGGTGTGCCACGGTTGTTAAACCAGAATAATGTTTTTCTCGTGACATTAGCGCGGTGTTGTTGGTTTCCTGCTGGTCACAGTTAATTGCCGTTGCTTACATTATGAGTGCTGAAACTTTTTTATGGCAACAAATGTCATTGTTTGAGGCTCGTTTTACGTCAGCGACAGCATGTCAGCGCGATCGAACACATTTGAAAGTGATCGACACGTCTCGGGCTGAAAGGTCCGAGAAACGGCGGAGCCGAGAACCGGGAGCTCACTGAATTTGTCCCGTTTTGAAATTTAGTTTGGGAACAGCATGTTTGAATTTGCCACATTTACATCACATGTGAACCGTTTCCTCTTCTCTCTTTATTTTCTAACGAAGCCCAGCATCTTGTTTCCATTTTTACACTCCCGCCGACCCTTTCCCTTCGTCTCTTTTGCTCCGGCGTCTGAGACTAGTGCTTGTCGTGACTGTATTCATCTTCGGCATATTTGAGGGATTAAGGAGGGATGAAATTCACTCATTCATGGGTGGAGTGAGAAAAAGAGAAAGGCCCGGTACAGCACAGCTCTATATCTACGGTGGCGTGAGATCTTTAATGAAATATGAGGTCTCTGTGAGTGCCAGTGTTGAATCTCTTTGTGACCTAAAAAATGCAATATAATATAAGTGTTATGTAATTATTGTCATTGTGAAAAACTATTAATCCAAGACCCTTTATCATGTCTGACAGCTATTTTTTATTAAATAGTACAAAGAAAGAATCGTCCATGACCAAACTGTAAATGTTTAGCTCATGCTCGGACCAGCTGAATATTTGTCATAGCAGTGATGGTTTTCCTATCAGCGCCTTTGATTTGAGTACTTCTGATTCTCAGGCTTGTTTTATCTCTGTCTGCTGCGTTCCTCTGCTTGTGCACGGGTCTTTATCTTCAAGAAGAACTGTTCATGCGAGACAGTGTTTCCTCAAAGCTGCTGATACTATCAATGACTGAACTTCCCTCGCAGTGTTTTGCACTGAGTTATCTGTATCATAAATGACTGACTGAAGAACAGTGGCACTTCGCATGGCGAGGATCTGATTACTTGCCTCACTTTGAAGTTCCTACTTGGACGTATGCGAGCTTTTATCTGTGTCTGCACTGTAAGTGCACCTGCGTGGATCATTTTCACTTTTCCAAAGCAATTTTCGTGACATTACAAACTTTTTTTCTGTTTTTAAACCCTGCTTTTTTTGCACCTGAAATATGCACTTTTTGGATGCACGGCAAAGCAATTCCAGAGTCTCCCCTTCCTCACACGGATGCACACTATAACGTTTCAGTCTCCAAACAAGGGCAAGAATGCCGGGCACTTACAGCACGTTGATCCCATCATTCAATTAATGCACCCCATTTTTGGGTATATCTGCAGCAATGTGCTCTTCCACCTGAGTTCACCTCACTTCCAACATTCCCACTCTCCTCGTGCCCTTTTTCTAAACTTCTAAGTCTGATGAACACACATTACCCAGCCGATGTGCAGCCAACATTCAGGCAAGATTTCTTCCTACTGTGTCACAGCGTTGCGCGATCGTGCTTTGATGTGCCCAATTATGTCGATATCGCTCCTAATTGTTAAAACTTGCAAAAGCTTCGTACTTGAGTTAAATTAAGTTTAGCTTTGTAATGACTCTCTATTTAGGTCCTGCTGTGGCTTGTTTCTGCTTGTCGAGAGCTAGTTAATTATTATAATTATAGTAAGGTATACCATAACAATTGTTACGCAGCTGAAGAAGGCACTGTGTTGCACGATACAACCTTAAAGGGGAACTTTATCTCTCATATCCAGCTCCCTTTAGGAGCTTTTCTATCAAAATGAGCCATAGTTATCTCACACTGCCCTTCCGTGCTGCCACTCGCTGTTCATTTACGCTCTGTAAAAAGCTGTTCGCTCCCATTTAAGGCCAGCCTCTCTCAAAGGCAAATTTCTTCTGATTGGCTGCCCCTGGCAAACCGAAGGATAGAGCAGGAGGTGCTTCTCTGCTCACAGCCAGAGCTGTTTGCCTGAGATGCCCATATCTGTCATAGATGGTGACATATCTCTTTGATAAATGGATGCATAAGCAGAAAAAAGTCAGACTGACCATTTAGAGTAGTGAAAAGCCCGAGCCTTTGACTCACAGGTGTTAAAGGCACACACACACACACACACACACACACACACTCACACACACACACACACACACACATATGTCTATATGTCCTCCTGACTACTTTTTTTTCCCCAAATTTGTCACACTTACATGTTTCAAATCATCAAATAAATTTTTATATTGCGCAAAAAGAAGAAGAGTAAATACAAACCACAGTTTTTATTAAGGGAAAGAATCTATCCAAACCTACCTGCTCTGTGTGAAACACTAATTGCCCTCTAGTCCTAATAAATGGTTTTGCCTTGTCAGCAAAAACTGCAATCAAGTGTTTGTGATAGCTGGTGATGAGTCTTTCACATTGTTATGGAGGATCTTTGTCCCTCTGGTTTACAGAAGAGTTTTAATTCTGCCACATTGGAGGCTCTTCCAGCGTGAACGCCTGTTTAAGGTCACACCGAAGCACCTCAGTCTGATTTAAGTCCACGCTTTGACTCGGCCATTTGAAAGCCTTCATTCTGGACTTGCTGCATAAGTCCGCTTAAGCTTCGGGTCATGAACTGATGGTCAGACATTCTCCCTCAGCATTCTCTGGCAGAGAGCAGAATTCATGCGGTCCAGGTTCTGAAGCACGACCATCACCGTGTTTGACTGTTGCTGTGATGTTCTTGTCATGAAATGTAATTAGCTTGATGCCAGATGTAACAGGACTCAAACCTTCCACAAAGTTCAGCTTTTGTCTTGTTAGCCCACAGAATATTTTTTTAAAAGTCTTGGGGATCACCCAGATGTTTTCTGGCAGGTGTGAGACGAGCCTCTTTTTGCTTTTTCTTTTTGCTCTTTTGTTGTTGAATCGTGACCTCTGACCTTAACCGAGCCTGGTGAGGTCTGCAGTTCTTTAGATGTTGTTCTGGGTTCTCCTGGATGAGTGTTGGAGTAATTTTGGTAGACCGGTCGTTCCTGGGGAGTTTCAGCACTGTTCCAAGTTTTCTCCCTGTGTGGATGATGGCTCTCACCGTGATTCGCTGGAGTCCTGAAGGCTTAGAATTCGCTTTGTAGCGCTTACTCATTGCTATTTGAGATCTTTTATTCCACTTCACTTTGTCAGACAGCTTCTATTTAAGTGATTTTTTTTTTTTAATTCAACAGATCTGGCAGTAATCAGTGAAATTGATCTCAGTTTTCAAAGAATGTGGTTAATCACAGAAAATTAAGGATTTAACAAGAGGGGCAGTTACTTTTCCCCGCACGGCCAGGTAGGTTTGATAGCTTTATTCCTATAATAAAAGAAATCAGTACTGAAAAATTGCATTTTGTATTTTCTCCGGGTACGTTCTTTTCATTTTGAAATTTGTTTGATGATCTAAAACAAGTAAGGATGAGAAATATGCAAAAAGCTAAAAATTTAGGACGGAGGCAAATACTTTTTCACAGCACTGTATGTATACTGTATAAGTATAAATATAAGTACAAAGCAGATTGCCTCGTGGGAATATGCTATGTTTTGCTGTGTTGGTCCGCTGTGAGCAGTGGCACAAAGACAGAAAAAAAAAGAGAAGACGCTTTCTTAAACAGATCAAATATTACAAAAATCATACTTTGTCATAAATCATATGATAAGACTTACCGCAGAGAAAGCAAAAGCGTTTGCAAGTTCCATACGAATTCCTCGTCAGCCCTGCTCTCACAGTGTGTTACCTTCATTACAAGAGAAAAACTCTCAGTGCATCACAGAGGGTGTGACGTGAGGTGCAAGCAGAACACCTGCGTTGTGCCCTTTTGAACAGGGAGACAAGGAAATAACAGAAAACTAAATGCATTTCATAAAGTCAGCATGGAATGCATGGAGTAGTGTCGTGTATAAGAGTGTCAGGTGACGTAATAAGTAGTAGTGAACAAGTGATCCTCCTGCCAAATTTACCCCTTAATAATAGAGAGTTTCCTCTTTAGCCCCTCTCACTGTCTGTCTCTCTCTCCCTATCAGATAGATAGATAGATAGATAGATAGATAGATGATAAGGGATTTTTGAATGTTTTGTTTGTGAGCCTTCCAGCTGCCTCTGTCTGTGTATTTTTTGTATGCCGTGGACAGAACTCGGAATAAAACTCCCTCCAGTGCGTTCACTAGTTTTACGGGTCTACACCTCCCATTATAAAATCCACCCTGGTTTTTGTGAGCTGCTGACAGAGCTGGCCACGCGCACGCGATGAGCCCTCTCACAGACATGCGCACAAACGAGCCAGTTGCCTTTCTCACAGCTACATAAGCCCAGACGGACTGCGAAGATATACACCTGCGTGCATAGGCATAAATTTTACATTAATCTCTTCCTCGCTCTCTCACACATGCTTCCCGGTGGCAGTAGGTAGATAATAAGTGGTTTTTGGGAGGGAGTGTACGTTGCTAAGTATTTTACCTGCACCTGGTCATTAACACCTACACACTGTCTGTATGTTTCAATTATCTGTGGGATCACCACACACAAACACTCATTGTAGCCTCACAGCTACACTGTTTACACAGAACACCTGTAATGAAAATACCGCATTGTTTCCATAGCAGTGTTTTCAACACACACTAATCATAAGTAATCACAGAAGAAATGGAAGAGTGGGTGTCCCACAGTTATGTGTGGGTGTGTGTAGACAGTGCACGCATGTGTTGCTATATGCCTGTGCATTTTCAATGTATAACATGACGTTCAGCTTTTTCCCATTGTGCACTATATATAATGGGTGATTATTTGGGATTAGGCACTTTAGAAATGTATTCTTCTGCTATTATAACGTAATGAAGTGCCGGTGGTACCGTATTAGGTCATTTTGCCTGCAGACCTGCCTTTCAGCAAAGAAGCTAACACGAGCTTTCTTATGTGTGAAAAGTACTTTTAATTCTGTCATCTGCTGTCATGTTAGCCTACCATCTAAATTATTATATCGATCTAAAAATAGACGTGTTTTCAAAAACATGCAAACTGAGCAGGAACGACTGCAGGAGCATGTGCGTGTCCTGGGCATCAGACCGCCAGGGGAGAGAATTGGCAAGAGTGTTTGTTCTGCTTCTTAAAACAAACTCTCAAGGCAGATGAATGATATCAGGAGGTGCTATTAACAGGGACAAGGCTGAATGAAAAACTATGGGTTGGCCTTTTCCTCGCCCTCGCTTTCTCCTTCCCTCCCTATTTAATTGTAAAACCTCAACTTATGAATCACATCTGCTGGGATCCAGGGACAAATAACATGGAAAAGATGCCGGAGAGAGATGGAGTGAATGAAATAGGTGTTCTACATAGGCTAAATTAGCAGTAGGCTACAGCAGAGATGAGAAAAGCAAATCAAAAGAGTGGAAATAAAGTCATCTCATAAATGTAATGACACTGAAGTGTCCACAAATGCTGGCAGTGATTCTAAGTGGCAGAGCCAATTTCCCCTTTCCCATTAAGAGTTAGAATAAACTATTTATCTGTATTATATACACTAATCTGTCAAAGCTGCTCAGAAAGATCACAGCTATATTCATCAAATGCAAGAAATATGTATATACATATTAATGTTTTAAATATTTAAACTTCACGAAGCAAGCTTGATTTATTTTCCCACACATTTAAACATTTTTTTCTTCTTCTTTTCTGTAATATAATATGTGCAGATTCCTTGAAGGAGAGCTGGTTAGAGGACTCTGTGTGGTTTAAGCAGCAAAGCTCTTAACTTCTCTAAAATCTACAGAGAAGCTGTATCGTTAGGAAATCTAGAGAGACTGCCTTCTGGTTTACCAAAATCGACTTAAGCAGCATCAAAATCAACTGTAAAGAGCCATCCAACTATACGACTTCCAACTTTTTAAGGACCGCACAGTTCTTCCGAGTGCAGTCCAATAACAAAATCTAAACTTGCCAATCTGACATCAGAGTCAGGATTGCGCTGGGAAACTATGCTGTTGTCTCCCACATGCTGATTCAGGAAGCACATTGTCGCATGGCTGAGATGTGGTGGGTAGAGCCGGCGGGCTGAGGAGCCAAAGAAAAACCTTCTTGAGTTGGTTTGTGGCGACTGATGATCGCAGAGTTTCCTGAGTGACAAAATAAGCCGTGTGTATTCTCCATTGTTATAATGCTGCTTAGAAATCATTCTTCTTCTTCTCTAACATTGTTCAAACAGGGCAGTGGGCAGTCCACTGGTCATGGACCCCAACAGCATTTGCAGGAAGGCAAAGCGCCTGGCGGGGAAACAGGCTGAGCTGTGCCAGACTCAGCCCGAGATCATCAACGAGGTGGCCAAAGGAGCCAGGCTGGGCGTCCGGGAGTGCCAGTACCAGTTCAGGTACCGCAGGTGGAACTGCACCAGCCACCACAAATACTTTGGGAAAATACTTCAACAAGGTGAGTGCCGATGCTAAGCAAACTTTGTCTGCTTCTCTCCACCTCTTCTTATTAAAATGCATACCGTCTTAAAGGAATGGTTGGAAGTGTGCACATATGACTCGTGCTGTGAGGTAAATAAGAAGATTTCTGTCATTCTCATGTCTGCCTGGAGCTACAAGCCCAAATTCAACCAGCGCCCTTAAACGTTAACGTGTGGTTAAAAAGTGGAGATACTTGTTTCTGTACGTAGCTGATGGAATCATCATATTATCAAGAATTTGAAGTTGTCGTGTCTTCAGCTGTGAGCGCGTTAGGATTATAGCCGGTGTCCTTACATCAACTTGAGGTCAGAACCCTGCCTGATGGCACTCCAGCAAACAAGGGCAGCTGTTGTATGTCTGAGGAGACGTATTCACACTTGACTGACTCTCCTCTTCATCAGATTGGGCATGCCTGAAATGATCAGCTAAGAATGCCTTTTCTCTTAACATCTTTCTTAAGATCTCCTAACATCTTCCTCCAACTCTTTGAAGTCTGTAATATAACTGACGCAGGGTCACTGCTGGGTCTTCTGCAATTACTGTGTTGGTTTTTCTCTTGTCTGATTAGATTCATAGAGAGTTTCTTGTCTCTCCTTTGACTTGCATTACAGAGGACCTTTATCTTTGTGTTTAGTTAACAAATGAGGCACATTTATTATTAGTTTACAGCAAAGGAAAAACAATGTGCCAAACACGTCATTAAACTCATTTTTGCCTCACTGGGGGAAGTTTTGCACAATGCAGTTTGGCTCTGATGTGTCATAATTCTAGTTAATAGATAGTAACATACTATAACTGTGTGATTATCAAAGATCTCCATTAAAATCCAGTAAGTTTCCCTTTTGGAACGCTTTTGATTTCATGTGGCCTAACAGTAAGAAGTGCGTTCCATCTAGATGAAGGTAAACACATTAAATATATTTGTATCAGGAGGCATTTTTGTTCCTTTCAGCTGAGACAAAATCAAAATAACTAACATTTTACATGGTTGAGAGGTTTAAAATACCCATTAGATGTGTCAAATATGTGTACTCACCCCTTCCATCGACACAGAAGACCTGGGAAACTGAAGTTTGCACTTCAGTTTGTGCTTTAGGAGAAGTTTATGTTTCTTTTAACGTTAATAACTTATAATTATAGACGGTCTCAGTGCAATAACGCTCTGAATGCCTTCTCTTGCTCTGCAGCTCAATAACAGTGCGACATCAGAAAAGTCATTTTTCAGCAAGGAATGAAGGTGGACCTCGCAGCAGTTCTAAAGACTAGTTTCTTCTCTTATATGAATTTATGACATTAGTGTCCTAGACAGAGAAAGAAAGGCGAAAAAGAAACATGGATTGAGACAGAGAGAGAAGGAGAGAGGAAGGGAAGAGAAGAGGAAAAAGGGCAAGAATCTACCAGTAGGAGACAGACTGGCAATTAATCATGAATTCCTGGCTGTCTATAAGGGAGGCCAAAGTGCTCCTCCGCTTTAAAGCCTTTGTTCACAATTACCTGGATCTGCTCTTAATGGCTGTTTATCATAGACTAGTAGCAGTACGTGTCAAAATAAAAGCGCCTTCATATTTAATGTACTCTGTCTGTAAGTGGTTTGCTTAACCTCATTGACCTCTGTAGTTCTGTAACAACACACTCTTACAGAAACACTTTCAGGACACGAGTTTTTATTTGCAGAAAAATGATGGCTGCGTTTTGCACGATTTCTGTCAGGTCACGTGCAAGAGCAGCACAGCTACGCGGTACGTAGGTTTGAAAAGGGAAGCTGCCTCGACTCCTTTGATTGGACTGTATGCATATGCATGTCTAATTTTTTGCCACCGTCTGCTGCTGTTTTTGTGGCAGCCAACTCATCTCCCCCCTAAAAAAGCAGCGAGCCACCGCATGCATCATGTTTGGAGTCTTCCTCGGTCTCTCTTTACTTTATTCACTTATTTTTGCTATTTCTGTTTTACCTGTGGTCACTCCAGCTGACCGTTCTTCACTGACAGCAGCCGACTCGTTGGGCACTGTTCAGTACTGTGAATTTTCTCCCGATGCTAACGATTCTTACTAATCAAGTTTTCAGTCCCGGCAAGTTTCGTGCATCTGTGCCAAAACAGAATCCTTTTTCACGTGTACGGTGGAAAGGTGTTTTACTAGCTGTTCTGTACTGAGTTAAACAGGCTTCAAATCCTGTTTAGCAAACAGTCTAAAGAGCAGTTTAAAAGACCTGAGTCATGGCATTTGTGTATTTCTTGCTGTGTTTGTGAAAGGGATTTATCTTGAGCAGCATCGCTGCTGTACGTCAACATGACTTTCTGAGGAAAAAAGAAACAACTGCAGCTGCAGTCAGTGGAATAATAGCTTTGAATTATTTTGTATTAATAACTGTGCAGCAAGCGCACACGTGCGTGTGTGTGTGTGTGTGTGTGTGTGTGTGTGTGTGCGTGTGTGTGTAATGATGGAAATCATTACTCCATACTTCTGGATGTATGGAAATAAAACAACACATATACTAAGATTCCATGGTGCAGACGTTTACTTTTTGATTTGCGTCAAGCCAGCAGATGGAAGAGAGACACTGAAGGTGTAAACTTTGTGTGTGTGTGTGTGTGTGTGTGTTTGTATAATAGGGGTTTTAGCTGATTTCACAACATTACTGAAACACTGCCATTTCAAAACTTTACTGCAAGACGTCTGAATGAGAGAACACGTTG
>VVHJ01044367.1:2664-18323 GCA_015107715.1 Tylochromis polylepis | reverse complement strand
TCAGAGGAACAGGTCTGATGGAGAGATGGATCCACATCATGCTCAGTGTGTATGAGGAGGTCAGGAGGAGGTCCAACACTGAGAGTCTGCAGCCATCTGTGCAGCACGGCGGAGGCTCTGTCATGGTTTCAGCTGCAGGTCACTCAGTGGTGTTGGAGATCTCTGATAAACTGATGAATTCGAGTCTGATCCACCATGCAGGAACATCTGGAAACATCTGACTGACAGCAGCTTCCTGTTTAGCATGACAATGATCCAAACACACTGCCACTGCAATGAAAGCACACCTTGAGCGCTATCAGCCATGGATGGGCCTCCCCAGAGCCGGACCTCAGCATGACTGAAGCAGTGTGGGCTCATCCTGACAGAGAACACAACGAAAGGCAGAAACATCCAAAGAAGAAGCCTGGAGAGCTCTTCCTGAGGATCCTCACAGAGCTGACAGAGAGCTGCTCACACTGAGTGAAGGAGGAAGCTGATGAACACCAAATATACAAACTCTGTATTTCCATATTTATATGTTGTATTTACATGTATGTTTGCACATAGTTCCCATCGTACTTTTGCACAGTACTGTCTGTAGGACAGAACAGAACCTCCTCGGTGGTGTAAATGTGATCTACAGAGGGACTCGGGTGACCTGAAGGCTCAGAAAAATTAAGCGACAATATTAATTAATAAGCGGCAGATTGATTTTCTGTGTGGAGTTATCCCACCCAGCGCCAGCGTGGAAGCAACACTCAAAGGAAGTCGTCTTCTTTTAGAGCCGATCCAGAGTCCTTCCAGAAACCTGAAGTTCTTTTCCTTCTGTGCAGAAAACCATCCAGACCTCACCTATCGACTACATCCGGTCCTTCCAGATGTTCAACCACCCACATGTGGTCTACACTCACAGGTACGTACACACTGTGCCTGTGCTGATTGGCTGATGTGAAGACAGCCGGGGGTCACATTTACAGAAACTGAAGGAGTAAACCTCCATCACACGCTGAGTGTGAGGGATTCGGAGGCCGCGTGTTTGCTCGAGCCTCACTGACTCACATTTTTGTGATTTCTGTTCGAGTCTCATTAACGACGCTAACCTGCTCACATAGTAACTGATTAGTAATGAATTGATTGCGAGGTTAAAAAGTTAAAAATCTAAAGAAGCAGGAAGAAGCAAACCTTCAGGTCAGAAACATTCATTTTCTGATGATCAGCTGATCAATGATTGATTATTGATGTCCTCTCTGCAGTTATCTGGGTCTGGGTCTGATGTCGGCTCGCCTCGCCGTCTTGGGAGGTGTCGACGCCCCGCCCCGTACGTACCTGACCTGTTTTTCTTTTTCTTGTTTTTCAGTTTTCAGATTTTCATCTCAGCCTGTTATACCCCCACCCCGGCAGATAAATAAGCCATTATCTAATCTTTTAATAACACACTGCAAGATTAATTCCTTGCCGGCCAGCTGTTGCTGCGGTTTAACTGCTGCAAGAAGCTGCAGCTCAGATCCTCTCTGCTGTCGGGCTGTTTCTATGCACACAGGCATTGGCGTGTCCTCAGCGGTGTCACGTTCGGGCGTCCTGCTGGGACGCTTTTAACCACAGATCGTATATTTGTGACTTTCTGTCTCCACTCCTCATCTTGAAGCCAGAACACTGCCCTGGCAGACTGACAGTATTTGGCTAAAGCAGGAAGTGTGTGCAAGCTGCTGCAAACACGACCAATTGTCACTGTAATAACCAAATAACCTCACTGCTGCCTCTGCTGGGGGTCAGAGGAACTGCAGGGTTCGTCTGCCAGTCGGTGCTGTCTGTTGTTGTTTCAGTGTTTGCAGGTTTGAAATGAGATAAGCAGACAAACATGTGTCTGTGTGTGTGCAGTAGGGGGCAGCACTGAGCTGGTCAGCCCCTGCCTTGCTCCAGAGTACTCGGGCAGCTGGGAGCACGCTGACGTGGTTTACACTGTGAAAGGGCAAAGCACAGGTGAGCAAATCATCTCTGATTGGTCAGCTGGTCGCCGTGGTTACGCATGATGCAGCTGGGGCTAGGAACCTTTTGTGTGTGCACGTGTGTTCCAGGGGAGCCGGTTTACGAGGCGTGCCTGAGCAGAGTGGAGAAGGTTTTGTACCAGAAGGTGACGGAGGCGTCTGGCGTGACCGACATGGACTTCTACGCCTTCTCCTTCTACTACGACCGCGCCGTCGACATCGGCGCCATCGGTGAGGAAATGCTGCCGCCCTGCTGCTCGCCTGCAGGCGGCAGCACGTCACGCTGATCCATCACAGCGTAACACAAACAGGAAGCCAGATAAACCTCGATGAGGACAGAAACGCTCGGTCCTGCTGCGTTCGCTACTCGAACTTGACTGCGGGAGCCGTTATTCCCACAGTTCCTAAACACAGCTGATCCCAGAAAAGCTGGAAGACCGTGAACGTTCCGGTTTAAGGCGCTGCTGCAGGTTTGTGTTTAACCCTCCTCTCTGTCCTCTGTGTCCAGATGAGAAGAAGGGAGGAAGCATCAGAGCATCCGACTACACCGACGCAGCGAAGAGAGGTGAGACGGCGCCCTCTGCTGGACGTGGCTCAGAGCTGCTCTCATCGTCAATGAAGCCAGAACGTGTTTGTGACTCTAATCCAGATGACTGATTGATTAGTTTATGAAAACTAACAAACCCCACAGAGGTCCAGATTAGCAGACTGACGAGTGGAAGTTGGATTAAATGTTGATATCAGCAGATTTTTTTTTAAACTGGTGACCGGTGTGGATGTTTTCCTTCCCGCAGTGTGCAGCGACGTGTCCGTCAGTCCTCAGCGGAGCGCCTTCCTCTGTCTGGACCTGGTCTACATCTCAGCCCTGCTGCAGGAGCTCGGCTTCCCTCCACACAAACAGTTCAGGGTGAGCTTCCTGTCTCGCTTCTACTGATTCCTTTGAAACCATCGCTCGGTCGCTCGGTCTCACCTCTCTGACGTTCTCTTTGTGTCCCAGCTTGCCAGGACCATTAACCAGGTGGAGACCAGCTGGGCTCTGGGCGCCACTTTCCACTACATCGAGTCCCTGAAGGCACACTGAAGGCTAAGCTCTGAGCTTTTATTTTGAAAAGCTCGGGGTCCTGCTGATCCAGACTCTGAACACAGCCGAACAGAAACGTGTGTTTCGACTGATGATGTTTGTGCCAAAAGCAGAAATCTGAGCCAAGTCCAGCGGGATAAAAATGTGACATGTGTGAAAGCGGCTCATTCAGAGCAGGCGGTCAGCAGGCTGAACTCGTTACGGTACAAACACCGTTAATTAATCCATTATTTCACATTTTTTACTACAAAAATCAGTAAAGGACACGGTGCGGTCAGAGCCATGCCACAGGCTTTTGGGGCATTGAAGGTAAAAATAAAACCCTATTTTATGTGTTTGTTCGTTCTGTGGCTTTGGTGTTCAGTGGTTTTCTTCCATATTTATGGGACAGTGTTGGTAGTGTTGCAGGTTTTTTCGTAGATGTGTTAGTTTCTTGTGCGTTCTGGGTCGGTGTTTCTGAGCGTCGCCTGAATGAGCCGGCAGCGCTTCTCGTTGGACTCGCCTGATCAAACTAAACCGGGCTCGGTGTGAGCCGCTCGCTTCAGTTCGACAGCGACTCTGATTGTGTTTATTCTGAAGGACTTCCTGTTTGTATTCCCGTAGTTTCATGACGAGCAGCTCGCTCCGTGTACGAAATGTTTAAAACGGTTCCTGTAGAAAATCGTCTGTTTGGCTGTCAGGTACTGAGACTGTCGGTTCCCCGACAGAGATCCACCAGGTTGGTGTTTCCACAGGTGACGTCAGTCACGTGACTTTGGCGTCGCCTCCTCTGAGCTCCTGCATTCGTCGCGATGATGTCAGCTGTTTCTGAACGAGTAGAAGCTTCAGCGTGTGAAACTTTCACATAAAATCAGGATGAGACAAAGAAGGATTATTATGAACTGTGAATCATGGCGAGCCGCTCTGAGGGCCTCAAACAGACCTGGGCATACTTGCTGCGATCGTCCTTGTGTTATCGTGGAGAAGCTCCGCCTCTCTGTAGTGTATGTTTATAACCACGTTGCTCTCAGTTTCATAACTCAGCAGCAGTTTCACTGATAATCAGCTTCAAACTACAGAACCAGCAGCTGGGCTTTCAGGAGGCCGGAGCTACACCGGCTTATTTCACACAGAGCGGCTCTGCATCAGTCCCAGAATAAAGAGTGAAGAATAAACGTTACGCTGCAGTACGTATATAAACATATAAACGTGGTTTAAATGAACGATGATCCGTTTGCAGGTTTTCAAAGGTGTATTTTTATATTCTGAAATCATAAACTGTGTGTTGTTATGATCAATAATTCATTGGAATAAAAACTGGATTGGTGGAAACATGACCAGCTTTAATTCATAAAAACCTGAAGGTTTCACCGAAACATATTCAGTTTCATTGACATTAAATAATTTAGTAGGAAGCAGGAAAAATAAAGTATAATAAAAAATGATGGCAGACTGAAGATGGTTTATCCTCAGCGTCCAGCAGCAGGAAGCCCACAAACGCAGGTGTGGTTCAGGTGCAGAGGTCCGCTCATGAAGATGACAGCAGTGAGGTGGATGTGATGGGCGGCTTTAATGCTTTCAGCGTGAGTGGAAGCACCTGATTGGCTCCTTATCTTTGAAAACAGGAAGCTAGATCAGCGTGGAGCTCTCCTGATGTTGGCTCATTCAGAGAGCTGCAGAGAAACCAGCGTGACGTTTCACCTTCATCCTGAAGCTCCAGGTGTTTCAGGAGAAAGCACGCCGAGGATGCTACTCCTCTCTCACATGTTGGCAAGACCGACACGTGAGACAGGAGTAAAGGAGGCCTCGCACACCGAACTCCACCTGTGCTCAATGAGCCATAACGCCTGGTCCAGTCCAGGTGATCCAACTCTCACTCACACCTTGACCCATGTGATCTTAATGACTGGTGTGATGATGGTGGCTCTCCACCAGCTGTTAGAGCCTCCTGGATGAAGGTGAAAGGTCTTCATGAACCTAAGAGTCGAGTGATCGATCAAACGATCAGAATCGCAGCACAGGAACACACGGCTGAAGGAGACCTGAGAACTGTCGGCGAGGCTGCGCTGGAGTATGAGAGCTGCAGCATTGAACAGCGAGGATAAAATGACGGCGACAAAAGGACTTTAAACCAAATCGTTCAACGATGGAACCAGCAGCAGTCGGTTATCTCCTCCTAAAACACACAACTCTGAGGAAACGGACACGTGTGAGTGTGGGCACGGCTCATTAATGAGGTGTTGTTTCTGTGAGGTCTGAGTGGGCCTCCACCTTCATTCAGATCTCGTGAGAAAATACAAACTCAGCTCAGCGTTTATTCATCTCATTTATTACAAACAGTACATGTCCCAGATGAGAGCCCTGCTGCGATCACTGCGCTGTCTGGATTACAATGCTAATAAAGTTTTAATGTTTAAAAAAGCAGCGGTGATGAACCTGCAGGTTTCTTTAAGGCAGCATGTAAAGGTTATAAACCAAAGTGGGTCCGCCCACACCTTCATCACTTCCTGTAACAGTGTCACGTGTTAAACGTGTCAGAGTTTCAAATGCTGACGTAAACGTTCAGACTGCAGCTGTGGTTCAGGAGAGTACTGCAGCGGCTACCTGCGCCCTCACAGGGACGTGTCGGTGCTCCTACGTCATCATAACAACGTTGGTCCAGGATCAGCAACATCACAACGGACCCACCACCTCGTCTGCACATTCATTTAGCTTTAATAGCATTAGCTAACATCTGGGCCAATGCTATCGCAAGCAACAATCAGAAGTATCTTAAATTGGCTAGCAGCAAACCTAGCTTGATAATACATTTCCTATACTGTGTAAATGAATAAAGAAAATACTTCAAATGCTTAGTATTTGTTCCAGAACAGAGTTTTACGTAAACAAAGGCATTTTTTTCCCCCCTTGTACCTTCACATACCATAGGTATGACATCACAACCCGAAAGTTTGGTTGTGATGTTGATCCTGGACCAACGTTACTACGATGATGTAGGAACACAACCGCGACGTCACCATTGGCGTGCAAAGTGAGCAATGTGGCGGCGCCGTAAAGTGAGCTCATTTCAGATAAGCCCACCTTAGAGCGAGTCATGCAAAGTCCCACAATAAAAGATATGAAGAAACGTTTCTTTGCAGATGATTATGTGTTATTTATAAATGATTTGCGTCTGTATGTAAATTAAGAAATTTATGTGGATGATATTCTGAAACTCTAATCTGTGGTGTGTGTGTGTGTGTGTGTGTGTGTGTGTGTGTCAGTGTGAGTGTTGTGTTAGAGTCTCAGGGCTGTTTCTGCTTCATCTCCTTCCAGCTCTTCCACACCAGGACATCTCGACTTTTTCCCCAGGCGACGAGCCAGCGGGGCAGCCTGATCCCGCTGTATTGACCCACGCCATCATCACGGCCCATTGCCAGCAGCATGGTGACGTTACCTAGCAACCAGGAAGAACTCGAATCAGCCAGAGAACAGAGGCAGGTGACCAACAGCCCAGGCACGGTGAGCGCGTACCTGTGCGATAGGACGTCAGCTCCTTCCCACTCAAACTGTTGGCGATGTTGGCCACGGCGACAGCAGCGTGGAGGCCGGCGTGGTACGCCATCTTGGGCTCGTTGACATTGGCGCAGTCACCCACGGCGAAGACGTTGGAGAAACCGTCGACCTGCATGTGGTCGTTGACCTTCAAGGCCCCGTTTTCAGCCATACTCTCATCTGTGAGCAGAAACCAGTTGCTGATCAGTACAGTGATGTTTATCGTTAGAAAACAATAAAAACGTTTACGTTATTTTTCAGGCTAGCAGAGGCAGGACTTCCTGTGACAGTGTGTAAGTAAGAACAGTGACCTTGTGGTCAAACCGCAGTGTGGAGCTGAAAGCAGGAAGTGACCTCAGTGCAGGTGTTTGCTGTTCTTACTGAAGGTGGCGCTGTAGGCTGCAGAGTTGACCCTGAGCCCGGTGCAGCAGACAATCAGATCCGTGACCAGCGCATCTCCTTTGTCCGTGATCACCTCCGTGTTCTTCCTCATTGCGTTCAGCGGCAGCTCCGACAAGTTGCTCACTTTCTGTCCTGAAAAACACGGCGGCGGCAAGTGAGCGAAACCCCGACCTGACTCGAGCAGCCACCCGTCTGCAGGCGTGGACTCACCCAGCACAAGCTCCACCCCCTTCTCCAGAAGAACCTGTTGGGCTTCCCGTCTGATGCTGGGCAGCAGCTCTGGGTCAGCCAGCGCGAGTTTGGAGTGGATCAGAACCACCTGGACGGGTCGATATGGAGGAGAGAGCGGGGTCAGGGTCCAAAGGGCAGCAGCAGGGGTCAAAGGTCATTTCAATTTAGTTTTATTTAGATAGTGAAAAATCTCAACAGCAGTCAACTCAAGGCACTTTATATTATGAGTTAGAGATCCTACAATACTCCAACAATCAGAAGATCCCATATGAGTAAGCACTTGGTGACAGTGGGAATAAAAAAACTCCCATTTAACAGGAAGAAAACTCCAGCAGAACCAGGCTGAGGGAGGGGCGGCCATGTGAGAGATCGGCTGGGGGGAGAAGAGGAGGACAGGACAAAGACACGCTGTGGAAGAGAGGTCACAGGTCATCACCTTCTTATCAGGATATTCGGTCTTTATCTCCGCAGCCATCTCCACACCGGTCGTTCCTCCACCGACCACCAACACCGAGTCTGCAGCCTGAACCTGAACACACAGGTTTTTTTTGGTTGTGTGTGAAACATTTAAAAACTAGCCAGAAAACCACTATGTGAAATAATTTCCAAACTACAAACAGACCACGACCAGACTACTTTTTTAATGCAAATTTTATACATTTTTATAATATATACTTTAGTCAAAGTTATTTATGGTGGTGTTTTTTCAAATTAAAACGCATTAAATTCAACCAAATTAAATGAAAAGGTAAAATAATAATAAATATTCCTAAACAAGCCGTAGTTTAAACCTTGATCGTACCTCTCTGATGAAGTCCTCGTACTTCTGGACCGCCTCTTGATGCGACGCCACCAAGTTGAACTTCCCGGGGAACGGCCCGTCGGTGCCGGTGCACAGGATGAGGTGGGTGTACTGGATCGCCTGCAGCACAAAGAAACGACACAGATTCACCTGCAGCTTCGCTTCCGCCCTCTCCTCCTCCTCCAGAAAAAGCTCCGCAGGGAGCTGCTGTGGTCCTCACCCTCCCTCCCTCCAGGATCACCACGTGCCTGTCTGTGTCGACGAGCTCCACCCGACCCTGAACGAAGCTCTCGCCAAACGTCTCGGCGTACGGGATGAAGGTCTTCTGAGCAAAGCCTGCACACAGCACAGGGCCAAAGGTCAAAGGTCACATTCTAGAAACCTGCTGTTTATCACCAGAACAAGGTCAGAAAAATTCAAAATCAAAACTTAAATAAAACATAAAACTTGGTTTGAACTTGTAGTTAAAAAGGACAAGAACTAAACAAAAATGTAAAAACTCCAAAGCCAAAAGTATTTTTTAAAAAAAGAATAAAAGTTTAAAAAACAACAACAAAAAACAAAAGATGGATAAACAAATTAAAAAAAAAACAAAAAACAAACAAACTGAAAATTAAAATATATAAAAATAACATAAACCTTAATCTAGAATAAAATCAGCAACCATAACAAGATAAAAAACAAATAAATAACCCCAATACAGTCGGTGAGGTCAAATTTATCTTAAAGTGAAAATAATAGAAGCACCAGAAAGTATTTTTAATGAAGACCTGTCGTGAGAACAGGTGAGGACAGGTGTGCTTGTGGTACCTGGCTGTACGGAGGCTCGCAGAGCACCCACGTTGTGATGGAAAGCATCTCTCATGTCGATCAGAGTGAAGCTGAATCCTCGATACTTCAGGTCTTGAGCTGCGGCGATGCCGCCAAATCCTCCGCCCACCACCACCACGTGGACACCCTCGATTGACACCTGACCCCCCATCTCTGCGGCCACACACACACACAGGAAGTTACAACTACAGTTTGACCACACCTGAAGTGTTCACCCCAGAGGCCCGAAGCTTCTTAAACCTGCGTTCTCTGTAATGCCCAGCAGAGGGCGACCACTCTGAAGTCTGATTTGACTGGGTCTGCTCAGCTGACCTCTGACCTCAGTAAAGTCTGTCCTGTGAGTTTCTGCTCCGTCGCTGCTTTCAGGTCTGACTGAATCAAACAGGAAGTCCATTTTGGTTCTACCAGAGAGGAGCAGTAAGCGGGGGGATTTATGACGGGGCTAAACAGTGATTGACAAGTTGCTTGCAATCTGACGAAAACCGTTCACGTAAACAAACACGAAGCGGGAAACTGGCCCCATGGAGCAGAATAAACGCTGTGACGTCTAACAAACTGTCCAGTTTCAAAAGCACCAAACACACCACTGACGTCTTTTATATACAGTCTGTGATTTCTGCTGATTACATAACTCTAACTAGTTTATGAAATCTCAGCCACAAACTGTGATTCTACAGGGCATCATCTGAGCTCACCTGAGCATCACTCACAGGGAGCTGAAGCTGGTTCTGCACACCTGCAGTGTCTTCAGGTGACCCTGAGCTGGTCTTATCGGCCCATCAGCTGTGAGCTCAGAGGCCTGCGGGCGGTGAGGCAGGTACAGGTATGTCAGACATGTGAGCGCAGATAGAATCAGGTAGAAGTTTACTTCCTCGGTTTCCGGTTCTAAATCGGACTCATCGAGTACAAACTGATGAGTACTTGTACGTGTACGTTCTGCTCAGAGTACTACTTTAATCCGTCCTCCTGTCCTGCAGTACTTCTGTGTTTGGGATAAAACTGTCTTTCCTTCCTCGTGCTGCTCCTCTTCATCACTCTGCAGGAAACTCCTGCTCGAGCTTCACGGCCGTCCTCAGGTGAGCTACCGGGCGCTGCCGGTGAGTCACAACTCACAGCAGTTCATCTGGACACCGGCCCGCCTCTCCGACACCTGACCGCGCGAACGGGAGGAACTCACCTGCTGCAGGTACGAGCCTCCGTCACCTCGTCGTCTTCTCGGCTGTCTGACCGCAGCGGCTCTTTTTTGCAGACCTCTTCCTCCTCCTCCTCCTCTGATGACACCAGTTCTCCTCCAATCACAGCCTTGAAAAGGCGGTGAGGTAGGCGTGCTGCTTTCAGGTGCTGTAAGAAATATTAACGTTACAGCGAGGCGTCACCTTTAACCTATGATGAAGCAGTTTTCTTGTGATGGGAGGGGTCTGTGAAAACTTTATTAATAAAGACAGTAAAATGTAGAATAGAACATTTAAAAAAACGTTCAGAATTATTGTTATTTTATTTTACGGCCCTTTGATTTATTTATGGCTGTTCACGTAAACAAAAAAACGAGGCGGGAAGCGAAAACTGTTCACGTAAACAAACATGAAGCGGGAAACTGGCCCCATGGAGCAGAATAAACGCTGTGACGTCTAACAAACTCTCCAGTTTCAAAAGCACCAAAAACATTCGACCTCACGGTCCAGTTTGTTCTGTGGACGTTTCCACATGAAAGCTGCAGTTCCACTGATGTCCAGCAGAGGCAGCAGTGAGTCCGTCCCACAGACTCCCATGTTAATATAAGCATGTTATGGCCCGCTACACAATCTGGGCTCTGTATGTGATACCTGCACCCGCAGCAGCTCGATCCAAGTATTCACAGTACTGATACCAACACTGGTGTCAGATCGACACGACAGTGACAGGACTTTCAGCGCGTAGTCCACGTGTTAAATACACTGTTTACCTCAAACATGCACTGCATGCTGACGGTCATGCCTGTCTTATTCACAGCCTGTAGCACATTTACACTACAGAAGCTGAGCCAAAACGGGCACGCTTATGTTCCAGCGCGCCCAAAGTTCAAGTGTTTTATTGGATTAACTCATTATTGTGGAAAGTAAAAATCATTAATGATCATTGAAACATGTTCAGAATTTGCATATTGATGATGATTCTTCTCATAAATCATGACACACCACTCTGCCCTACATACACTGCCTTCAGAGGTTAAAATATCGGTACTGGTATCAGCAGTATCGGCCCTGTATTTACGCTGGTGCGGCACTCATGAAGAGCAAAGACGTGACTCTAACCCAATGCGGCACTGTTACATACAGAAGTGCTCATCAGGCCGTACCGAGTGCAGCTCTAACGCTGGGAATAATTAAGTCCAGGCTGGAGCCTATCCCAGCTACACACAGAGACAAACTGCTCTTGTTTGGACTGTGGGAGTACCCGGAGACAACCCACGTGCAGACTCCACACAGAAAGGCCCGGCCAGGTGGTGGAATCAGGACTTTCTTGCTGTGAGGCAACCGTGCTAACCACTGTTCCTGTGAAGAAGCTGAAACACCCTCATGAAGTCCAGCTGCTTTCAACCCAGAGGCCCGTCCAGGATCAAAGCCCTCTCACCTTCACAAACCTCAGTTTATTCAAGTTTGCACTGAAGTGTTGGAACGATTACTGTGCAGACCTGATCTAAAACCAGTACGACACACATCTTAGTTATGTGACATCATCATCAGTGAATGTGGTCAAACAGGACCTACACCGGCTCCACGCTGCAGTGCTGACTTTGGATCCAGATTTGATGACTTTAATATTTCTCAGTGTTTTTGATCCTTCATAACTTCTGAAGCTCTCTGCATGAACACAGGGTCTGCTGTTGTTCTGCAACCATGGCGTGATGGATCCGTTACAGTCTGAATAAACCCTTTCAGTGGACGAAACGCCACAAAGTGCATTGTGGGTAAACTTTCCGGCTCTAATCAGTGCAGCTCTGTTTGTTCCTGAGGTGAAGGTTACAAAATCTGGTTTTCTGAAACATCCATGAAAGCCTGAAAACACAAAAAGTTTCTTCTTTTCTAAAATGTTCAGAAACACTTTATAACAGCCTCTCATTAAAAGGAATTCAAATGATTTTATTGATTTTATTTACCTGATGAACTCAAACTGTTCTGCTGCAAATACTTTAAGGGAAGTATACTAGAAACCCGGGGTAAGAATCCAGCTTACACAATCATACTGAAATACTTATACTGTAATAGTTATACTATATGTGAATGTAAGTATTGTACAGTTCCATGGTAATTTAGCAGGACGACAAACATCCATGTTAATGGATGGAGTGGATGAACCTTTGCTTTTTTATATCTTTATTTAATATTCATTATGCTGTCTTGAAGAGTGTGCAGCTCTGATCTCTGAGCTTATCAAAGATCCCTGAAGGAAAGTGCAGGAGCTCAGGAGGAAGTGGACCTGCAGTCACTGAGGTTGGCTTCAGAGGAAGAAGACGAGGGCGTGGTGATGAAGGCAGACCTGCTGACTTGCTGTGACTCAGCATGACTTCATGTCGCTGTTGTCTAAGTGTGTGAAAGAGTCGCTGAGCTGATCTTTCTTCACTCTCTGCCTCGGCTGACGGGGAAAGGTCAGAGGAGGTTTGATCATAAACACGAGTCCTCACTGCAAAGCATAAACTCATGAATCACAGCCTGAAGCTGCACTCACATTACTGTTAGCCTGTAATCATGAACCCTGCTGCACATCACAGGTCAACAAACAGGTCAAAGAAAACTAGAAAAGATGAACTTTAAAACAAGGACAGTCTGAAAAGCACAGCAGCATGGATGTAAACAAGCCCGTCACAGTTTGGGGATGTAACAGCCGAGGATTGAAGGGTTTTATTCTCGGATCATTTGGCTCTGCTGCAGCGCTCCACCTTCTGTTCCTCTGATTTCATTTGGAGCGGCAGGTTCACCCCATCCACTCTAACATGAGAGACGTCGGGGTCAGAGGTCATGACCAGCTTTGAAGAAACACAAGAAATGATTAGCTGCTCGCAGTCACGCGCTGCCACAGACTGTAGATAAAAGATGGAAACAACTGAAGCTTTAAAGCTGGCACAGTGAAGATTTTCTCTTTATTCCGCCTGCAGAGGGTGGGGCCAAAACACCTGAGGTCAGAGCTCAGTGACGCTGCACACTGTTATTGTCATGGTACTGGGTCAGTGACCCGGTGTTTTGTATTTGTTTAAATTATGTTCATGTGTCACTTTTGTCCCTGTGCTCTGTGTTCCCTTGTTTAGCGTCAGGTCCGTGTCTCTGTCATGTGCTTCCTGTTTTACTTTGTAGTTTCATGTCTTTCGTCAGTGTGTCTAGTTTTGCTTCCCCTTGTCTTGTCATGTTTAATTACTCCCAGCTGTGCTCTCCTCCTGTGTCCCATTCCCTCGTTATCCCTTAGTGTATTTAAACCCTGTGTTTTCCTTGCCCTGTGTTGTGTCGTACCCTCTCCATGCTGTGTGTTGTCTCTGTGCGCCCCGTTTCCTTGAGTTGCCTGTTCCCAGTGTTAGTTCTTAGTTTCCATGTTCAGGGTTTGGTTTGTTTTTCTTGAGTTTATTTTATAGAGTGTTTTTTTTTTTTCCCAGCAATAAAGCTGCGTTTTGAGTTTACTCCTCCGTCCGAGTGTTTTGCGTTTGGGTCCTACATCCTGCCTGCCACACAGTCATATCATGACAGTTATCAAGAGAGTACAGCCTGGGTCACATCCAAGGACGTCAAAGAAGTTCATGAGGACGTCTGAAAATGATCTGAACACGTGACACACCCAGCCGCAGCTTCACTGGTGAACACAGGTAGAGAGGATGATGGTCCAGCTCACACAGGAGCTCAGAGCATCAGAGAGCCCGATCACCCATACTACAACATAAACAAACCCCGACTCAGGTATGTGATCAAACCACTGCTGACACCCAGAGTGGCAACAGTAAGACATGCCCATATGTGTGATGTCACACTCAGAGCCCTCCCACTACGAGGTGTGGGAAACCAAAGACCTGGTGTGACGATACTTATAACAACCTCAGCACAGAGGTGACGTTTTCATTGAGTCTCTGTCATACCTTCACCAGTTCATGCCATCCAACCTCTTCCCCAGTCAGGGTCACGGGGAGGTGGAGCCTAACTCAGCTGTCATAGGGCGAGGGGCGGCGCACCTACGACAAACTTATAATCACTCGTTAACCTAATGAATGTGTTCAGCCAGCAGGTGGATTCAAACCCTTGTTATTGTGAGGCGACAGTGCTAACCACTGCATCACCTCCAGTTTAATTCAGTTTTATTTTAGAGGTATCGTCTGTATCGAATGTGCACCTGTTTACCTCGATTCATTCATTTATATTTTTTATGAACGTGTTTAGTACAATTTCAAAACTTTCTGCACTTTCACAGCAGGTCACACAGATTTGGACTCACAATTTGAGCCTGAAGAACAAAGATCACCTGATGTCTCAGCCACGGTAACTATGATGGGAATAATCACAGAGGGCTGACTGTTTACTGACTCATTATTGGACTGAAATCATCTTTAAATTCTTTTTTCTAACAGGATTTCCTATCATTAGCTTTTGTTCTTTTACTTCAGGAAAGGATCTAATTACATGCTGTGTTAGCACCCTCCAGCGGCTGAACTCCATACTGCACCATTTTTAATCAAACCGGAAGTGGTTTTTTATTCAAAATAAAAGCTAGAAAATAAGAGATTAAAATGCAGCAGCAGCAGCAGCAGCAACTTCTTTCAGGACTCACCGACTGACGCTGTAAAACAGTTCAAACCAAGTTCTGTGTACAAAAACAAACCTGCTGAAGAGGAACGCTGCACTCGTTTACTCTGAGGACATCCTTTGGGTTTATTTAGACTGGTTCATGTGCTCCTCTCTCCTCACAGAATCTCCCAGCAGTCACAGACACACAACACCACCACAGCATCACAAACGGGGATTACACTCACCAAAGGAGTGGGACATTGAAAGTCACCATTAATGAGACTGTCTTACTTTGTTATTGTTACAGCTTGCTGTCATATTTACTGTCTGATGGAGAAAAGGGGGTCTCATCTCTTCCCTGAGGAGAATTCATTTAATGACCTGAAACATAAACTCTGAATATTTCATGTTTACCAGCATGTTAATCTCGAAATATTGATTTAAATGTAAATGACGCACTCCTTCTTTCCTCTCGTTTTACATTTTATTTCTGTTTCTTCGTTGATCGGATTAAATTCAACTCTGTTTTGTTTCTTCTTTTTTAAAAATCAAAGAATATGACGTTATTTTGTGTTTACAAACTGCAAATAAATGATAAAAATGTTCTTGGAATATTTACCTGTGGCGATTCTTTCAAAATAAAACAAGAACTTAAATTAAAAGAGCGGTTCTTCCTCCCAGAAAGAAAAAAAAATGCTTTGAAATGATTGAAACAATCAGAAAAGTCTGGAGCCATAAAAGCATCATCACGTCTACACTCAGTGTGGTGAGTTCTCCCTGAGGACAGGCTGTCCACACAGGAAAAGCCGCTGTCGTTTAAAAGGGTCTGACCTTACCGCAGAAACAGACTTTAGCTGTGTCAGCAGCTTCTTTAAAGGAGTCGTTCAGGTCAGAGGGCGTTGTTGTAACGTTTAGTCTCAGAGCTGCTCCTGAGGCTGTTCAGGTGTCTCTGAGGTGTGACAACAATCAGGTGGGGTGCACTAAACTGTGCATCGACCTGTTATTTCCTCTTATTCATTATGTTTGAGTAAAGACGCAGAGATCAATAAAACTGTTTAAAAAAAGAATTTTATTACAGTGCTGCTTATTTTTTG
>VVHJ01044364.1:2155-14558 GCA_015107715.1 Tylochromis polylepis | reverse complement strand
CACCACCCCACACACACACACACACACACACACACACACACACACACAGCTGGTACTGCAGTGAAAATGAAAGCTGACGTAGGTTGTTATCTATCCCTAGCACTACGCTCCATGCAGCGCTGAAAGCCTCGGGGTGTCCACCTGAAATTAAAGCGATTTCGTGAAATGTGACGCACTGAATTATAAACGAAAACACGACGTCATGCACGTGAAAGCCCAGCGCTCTGAGAATCATATTCTATTTGTGTTACTGAATACAACATGAAATTCATTTTGTAAATTGAGGTGCTCTGGTGCTGAACGTGGGAGGATTTAAGGTGACGCTACGGAAGTCTTTCCAGAACTAGTGTCACAACTTGGCAGCCATCTTGAATAAAATCCAGTGAGTTCTTTTTGAAGCTCGTGTAGAAATGAAAGCGTGAAAGATTTAAGTTCACGTTAATCAAATGAAAACTGCTTCAAAAGTTTGACTAAGGTTTGCCAGATAGTTTGCTCGTGTACATTATGCTTCACGGCGTTGGCTTCTCAAATGTTTGTGAACCTCCACAACCACCTCACATTCCCCGTCTAGCCTGCTGATTGGCTCTCCGTTTATATATGTATAAATTCCCCGCTCGCCCCCCTGTGGGTGGTCTATCCTTCAAGCTCAGGTCCTCTACCAGAGGCCTGGGAGCTTGGGGGTCCTGTGCAGTATCTTAGCTGTTCCTAGGACTGCGCTCTTCTGGACAGAGATCTCCGATGTTGTTCCTGGGATCTGCTGGAGTCACTGCGCCTAGTGCTCCGATTACCACTGGGACCACTGTTACCTTCACCCTCCACATCTTCTCGAGCTCTTCTCTGAGCCCTTGGTATTTCTCCAGCTTCTTGTGCTCCTTCTTTCTGATGTTGCTGTCATTCGGTACCATTACATCTATCACTACAACCGTCTTCTTCTGCTTGTCCACCACCACTATATCCGGTTGGTTAGCCACCACCATTTTGTCCGTCTGTATCTGGAAGTCCCACAGGATATTAGCCCGGTCATTCTCCACCACCCTAGGGGTTGTCTCCCATTTTGACCTCGGGACTTTCAGGCCATATTCGGCACAGATGTTTCTGTATACTACGCCATGGCGTTCCTATCTATCTATCTATCTATCTATCTATCTGTGTTTTATGTTCTTTTTAATTGTACTTTAAAAGACTTGTAGTGCAGTAAAAAGTGCAAAGTGCAGGCTTTTCTATTTTCCCTGTTGAAACCCATTACCTGACATCATTTTGAGTATAAATTTATTTCTTACTTATGTGAATGTAGTATATTTGTAGCATTCATTTAATTGTTTAGTAAAATTCACTTAAATGTTTAGTCATAAACACTAAGTGAAAAAAAGTTTTTGATCAGAAAGTTTATTTTGTTTTCCAAATAAACCCCCCCAAAGGAAATCTTATTCAGGATCATTGTACATGTATTCAAACTGTTAATTATTCAAATGATTATAACCTGTTACTGTAATGTACATAACAAAGTCATAATAAAATATTGCAACATTTAGAATCCTCATATATCATTCCTATATGTTGTCAATATAAACAATGACAGTAAGAAACAGTTTTAAAATGCTCGATATACCATTATTATCACTTTGACCTTTAGATCAACCTATTGACCTTGAGGTCAAATGTGACACAATAATTGAAATCTTTATATGGTACTTTCTATATGTTGACACATCACACTTGTAAGAATAATAGTTTCTAAGTTATTAAACCTTTTCTCAAGTTTCAACCAATAAATCATTAAGTTGACCTTGAAGACCTTGGCGGTTGTAGCCAAATTTGAAAGGATTGTTAACATGACCCCACTGTACACCTGAACAAAGTTGTCTCAGAATTTATTTAAAACTTTCAAAAGTTATTGTGTTTACACACAGAATGACATGTATGCATATAAACGGTACCAAAAAATACAACTTCAATACGACTGCAGTAACTACACCCCTATTTGTGGAGGTTTTTTGGAATTTCTGTTTCAAATCTGTGAGGCTCTGGCTTTAAATCTAAGTAGTTAATGTGAATTTCTGTACATGCAAATCAATACGGATTTTTGCCAATCCATCACAGTTAATCACTGTATTCTCACAAACAGATTGCATGTAATTGCCAACTTGACCCCATTCAATCGCAACCTGATAGCAGACTGACAGGACTCGAACTCCAGGCCTCGAGGGCTGCTGTCCTGCTTGTTTTCCAACTAACCTGCCCTTGTAGCTTCTTATTGGCAAAGCACACCTGATTCAGGTAATCAGCAGCAGGTAGGGCAGGGATATCTCAAAAACAAGCAGGATGCTGGCCCTCGAGGACTGGAGTTTGACACCTGTGGTCTAAACAGTGGCTTGTGGTGCTTAAACTTTCTTTACAGCACCATCCAACCAAACTTATGTTCAACATCAGGAATCTAGAGCATACAGGCCTTCACTGACCTTTTACAGTCAGTTTCATATTGAATCTATTAGCAAAATCACTGTTTCCTGAAGCAATAAATAAAATTGTGGGGTTTGCGAACATGTACCTAACAAGCGCTAAACATTTCAAGGTCTAACATCTCCAGTGTACTGCATGAGAGGCCTTTACTGATCATGAGATTGCAGTTAAACCTGTCAGGCTTTGTTCACTGCAACTAGATTGGCATATATTTTTTCCTTTTTCTTTCTTCTCACTTTAGGCCTAAACAGTCTCCCCTCTTAAACCCAAGCATATCTAATATATATCAGTTTCAGATAAAACAAGGATTCTGCTGACATGTCTGCAAACAATTCTGCCACATCATGACACAATGACTTTAAGTCTGTCAATTAGTGAGTAGTATTTTCTTTTGTTTACTACAGTTTATAACAGATATTTCAAAGCCCATTCATTCTCCACTTATCACCAGCCCATTGTGTAATTTTGTAGGTTTTATGAAGACCAATGCTGTGTTATCCGGAGGCAACTGCGGTTGTCCCGAAAAGTATAGTCAGCGTGAATTTTGTGCAAAGAATGCCACAAAGTGCGCTCGGTTCCTTAAGTTACACAGAATGTTTATTGTATGAGAGCAGCCAAAAGATAAAATCTGACCATAAATCTGCTAGAATGCAAGTTCCCCCGGGGAGAGAGGAGGTGACTGTACTTTAGCTCACAGCTTGTTTGCCTTTTCTTACATGATAGATAATGGGCTGAGAAAGAAAAGAGCTCACCAAAGAATGTCCAGATGTCATAAATTCGGCCCGGGATACTGCTGCATCAGACCTATAAAACTCTGAGAAGACCTTTTTCAGAGCTTTTGAATATTGTTTCCAAAGCACAAACAGGTAACAGGCTGGATGGGATTTAAAAGCAATAAAATCTGTACACAAAACAAAATGGAAATTTTAGTCTACTGAGGTAAGTATTGTTTTCTATTCTTTTTTTTTTTTAATTTGCAGGAACACCAAAATTGCAAAGACAGATGACAGATGTGGGAAGTAGGTCATAGCAAACAACAAACTCGTTGACATGGGTGTTTCTTCTCCCCTGTTCATCTTGTAGTTCTTCTATTTTTTTTTTTTTTACTGAAATGGTCCAAACTTTCAGATGTCCTCCAAGCACATGAGGACATCTGGATTAAATTTGCACTGGTGTACAATTGTGGTTTTGTGGTTTATTCTAGGAATGATTTGTCATAGCACTCGAGGTCTTCACTTGGCCCTGTGTTTAATGGTTACATTAAGCGCAGCTGAGGATTGCAGGGGCTGCGGGAGACTGAACTGGTGTTTTATCTGTAATAGCTGACCATCACTGGTTTTCTGTGTTTTTGGGTATGTAGGGACAGTGCTGTTTAGGGAACAGGCAGATGGGTGGTTCTTTGCAGTGGTTACTGTCGAAGTTGTCCTGTGATTAGGAGGTTCAGCTCCAAATGCATACTCGCTAAGACTGGATTTTAAAACCTGTGGTAGAGAAATAGGTCATCTGGAAACTCTGCTCTGGCATGGAAATGTTATGGTTGGTGTTATTTAAATTACCTCATAGGAGAAGGTGTGCTCTAAACACTGTTTCCCACTAAAAAGATTTAAAGACTGGGTGGTGGAAAGCAGTGCTTGACATGACTGAATAATTTCCCAATTTCTTAAAAGCAGATCTTGCTGCGATGACATCAAGACAACGTAAAGCATAATTTAATAGTTGTATTTTCATAAACTGGAAATGGTTTCAATCGGCCTAATAGCATTGTACTTGGACAAGTTAATTGCCGATGTCTGGGAACAAGGTGACATCACCACAAAAAAGCCAGACAGGGCAAGAATGAGGATAAGCTGCAGTCCAGTTTCAAACAAACTCCAATCTCTGAGAAAGAAAAATGCAGACCAGTAACAGATTCATAACCCAAACTGTCTGAGGTCATCACTTGAAAATAAATGTCGTATGTCAATAACCTTTATTTAGCAATGTCACACTTTCCCATAACACTGCGAATAACTCAGTGGGAGCCATTTTTTGATAAGCAACAGAAATCATTGTCTAATTTAGCTATAAATAGCTATCTTAAAAATACATCAAATGCCATTATCCAAACAAAGTGGCGAGTCTTAGCCTGTTGTGCTGTTTAAATGTTTGCCACACAGTTGTTACCATTTTGATTTACTGTTCATACACTGCAGCACATTGTGCCCACTGTGCATTTCATTTGATTTATTAAATTTAATGTTTTACATTGTACTTATGTGGCAAAATTACATGGAAAAAACAGCATTTTGGGCATAATTTTTTTTCTAGTGTACTGAACAAAGTTGCCAAAAAGCAGCTAAAAACACAAATATGTTGACCTTAAATAGCACTTACTCCTAGTTGTGTAAAATAGGGAACTAAAGTATGCTAACAGGTTTTTAACTCAATGTAAGAGTGATATAATGTCAGCGGTAAATTTATAAATAGTACCCACTACCCAGAAGTGACTAAAATGATAAAAGAAGACAAATATTGCAACTCTCCTTGTGTGTCTGTGTCATAGACAGACAAACTTAGCTTGGCTAGCCTCGTGCACCATTATGATTCAGACTGTGGTTAAGAAGAAGGATGGACGCAAGCCCATGTTTGACTTTTCCTTTAGCTGTCATTGTTTCAGATGTAATCATGCTAATGTCTTTTTTCATCCAGGACCTCTGTGGGGCCTCCACCTGTGACACACTTGGCATGGCAGATGTTGGCACCATGTGCGACCCCAAGAGGAGCTGCTCTGTAATCGAAGATGACGGCCTTCCTTCAGCTTTCACCACTGCTCATGAGCTCGGTATGCTCCGTCGACGTCATCCTTCATTCAATCCACATTAATATCTCAGTGTCCCTGAAAGTGTATATGCATAATCATAGTCTGTGCACTCATGGAAGACATCTGAGATCTCATTCCCTCTCCACAGGGCATGTGTTCAACATGCCACATGACAATGTGAGATCCTGTGAGGACCTGTTTGGTAAAATGCAGGAGAACCACATGATGTCACCCACACTTATTCAGATCAACCGTACCAGCCCCTGGTCCCCCTGCAGTGCCGCCATCAT
Source organism: Tylochromis polylepis (assembly GCA_015107715.1). NCBI lineage: Eukaryota > Metazoa > Chordata > Actinopteri > Cichliformes > Cichlidae > Tylochromis > Tylochromis polylepis. The sequence goes on along the minus strand of VVHJ01044364.1, from coordinate 9,008 downwards.
CACTGAATTTCTGGACGGTGGGCATGGTGAGTTCTTTTGACCTCTGACCTCAGTGTTTCCAGCCTGCAAGCAGTCTCATAGCATGTTTGAAAAGGTCGAAAGCCAGAGTTAGATAGATAGTTATAAAGAATCCTGAAGCAGTAATGACTTGTAAACATATAGCAAGCCATTGTCCTCACTGTGTTAGTCACATGGTGCTGTCTGTTCACAGCTGCGTTTTTTTCAAATGACAACCATGCTTTTGTTTTTGAAGAGCAAGCCCTGATTCCAAACATTACTGAAATCATTTTTTGGATAAATGCAAACGAGCGAATGGATTAATTTCAATATCCACCTATGCTTGATTTCTCACATCTGCCAAACCTCTCTCATAGAAAAGGCTTGCAATAGCCAAGAAGAAATTCATTCATTTGGATGCAGATTGTTTGCCAAACAGGACAGACCACAGCACTTGGCCTTGGAGCAATTCTAAACTTTTATTTTAAAACTGCCCCCACATCTGTCCCAAATTACAGGCCTTCTTTTTTCTGGGGGGAGTCACCACAGCGGTTTGGACCACTAAGTGTATCTGCATAATGTTTCCCATGCAGGTTTACTCCAAATAGACATTTTTTTGTTGTTGCTCCTCTCTATCCATTTTGGAAATAATCTGTAGACAAAAGTACTAGTTTAGTCAGAGACACAGAGGAAGATTTTTGACTTAACAGGGAGTGATTTCTGTGACAGCATCGTAACCTGGTTTCTCCTGGCCATTTGTCATAAATCTAAACTTCAAAAAGCAGTGGGGTGGAAAAAACATGCTGCCACATGTTTGTGGTAATTTTCATTCAGCGCTGTGTCCAGAGTATTTGTAACCTGTTTAAACACACACACACACCACCAGCTATTGTTTCCATGATTGCTCTTTGGAGAGAAACTAGGAAGGAAGAGATGAGGTTCAGCTTATTTGGCGTAGAGTGATTTGTTTGTACAGCATTGCCTTATCTGATAATCAGTGGGTTTTTCTGCTACATCTGTGGGATTGTTACCACCGTACCGCAGTTCGCTTACTGCGTTATAATGTAGTGCGAATTCACCACAACATGAATGGCATAATAAACAGTTCAAAGTGGGGGAACCCAGTTTTTTCAAGCACAGATTAATGTGTTTGTATGTGGAAATTCCCCATAAGAGTGAGAAGCTCTGCGTATTTCTGGGGGATAAAAAAAAACCTCTCCTGGAAACCTTTGTCATCCACTCACGTCGGCCTTTCGTGATTCCATTTTGCACCTAACTGCCAAACTCCTCCTAATATTAGTCTGTTCCCAGAAAGGTATGTTTTTATAGCTTCTGATGCTTTTGATCTTTACAGTGCTATCTAGCTGCATATCATTTTAATCAATATTCTAGTCTAACTGCAAGTCATGCAGCAAGGCTGGGATGGAAAATAAGAGGAGAGGCTTGTGGGTTTTTAGGGGGAGTTTGAGGAAGGGACTGGGGTGGGGATGACTGTGTGTGGTGTGCTCATGCATGTTTCTGTGTGTGTGGCATACATTGCATATACTGCATCAAAGCCCAAATCACGAGGGCAATGACTGCTTCCTGTGGCCACCCACAATCCCACCCACCACAACACGCAGAAAAAGCACACATTTAATGAAGAGGAGCATATAAATATTTGTGCATAAGCATAAACACAATGTTTTTCATTGTGTTTTTCATGTATTTGTGTATTTTGGTTGCATCTTTTATACCTGTGCGTCATAAAGTCTCCATAGCAGAAGAAGGTCGTACTGCCTCATTATGTGGCTTACTGAATCTCCCTCTTCTTAGGTGACTGTTTGCTTGACCAGCCTCAGAAACCGCTAGTCCTCCCTGACACGCTGCCAGGATCATCCTACAACCTCGAACGCCAGTGTGAGCTCGCCTTCGGAGAAGGCTCCAAACCTTGTCCCTTCATGCAGCCACCATGCAGTCGTCTGTGGTGCACTGGAAAGTCCAGCGGAAATTTGGTGTGTATGACTCGGCACTTCCCCTGGGCAGATGGCACTCAGTGTGGGGACGGACAGGTCTGCGACCGAGGGGTCTGCACTGACAAACAGGTTCATAATGTGAAGGTAAGATTCAAGCAGCTCTTTCTGTCAGCACATGCGTTTATGAGGATATGAATAATGATAGTATTCATTTGCATTTTATTTATGTATTTTTATTTCCAGGTGGATGGCCGCTGGGGTAAGTGGGGCGTGTTCAGTACCTGCTCACGGACATGTGGTGGTGGTGTCCAGCTGTCAAAAAGGGAGTGTAACAACCCAGTTCCATCAAATGGGGGTAAATACTGCCAAGGAGTTCGGGTCAAATACCGCTCTTGCAACTTGAACAGCTGCCCTGACACAGGTACAAATCTCTCAACACAGACAAGTATATCCAGTTACGTATTTATGCTAGAGCAATCCCACCTCTCAGCTTGTATGTCGTCCCTCCTTCTCTGTGTAGGTAAGACATATCGTGAAGAGCAGTGTGAGAGTAGTGGCCAGAGATTCAGCAGTAACCGTATCAGCCACTCTGTGGTGTGGATACCCAAGTACTCTGGAGTGCCCCTCAGTGACAGGTGCAAACTCATCTGCAGGGCTAATGGTACGGGCTACTTCAACGTCCTGGAATCAAAGGTAAGAATAAAGTGCACTCTAGAGATAGAAAATCTGATTGGCGATCAGTCAAAAGTCAAAATACATTAATGCTTAAAATTCTTTTATTTTTAGAAGCAGCGATAGCAAAGAGAATATCAGCCAGCTGCCTCTGGTCTCTGAACAGACCAAGGGAAAGAATGAAGGAGAGGAGGAGTAGGACAGTTTATCTTTTTCATATAGCAGGGAGTAGAGTGAGCTTTTGCAGCTTCCATCCATGGATGGAGTTCACACTTCTATCCATCAAATCAGCTGAGAAGGAGCAGATAGGGAGAACTCAGGGGACACGTAGATCAGCTCAGCACAGGTCAGCTGGACGTTTTAACCACTGACTCACAGCTTTAAAAGTTAGCTGGCAGCAGGTTTTATGTAGAATTTATTTTAAAACACGAGTTGAAGTTAATAGTTAAGGATAAAAAAAAAGGCTTGCGCAATTTTTCTATATCACATTTGCATACATACTGGAAATAGGGCTCATATGAAAACATACACTATACTATGACATTCTGGTATCTGTGTGTGTAAATAGTATGCTTACGGGGTCATGTAGGTAGTTTACCTGAAATAGTAGTTTATTGTCCTGGTAAAAAAGGACCAAGTAAATTCATTTGGAACAGTTCTTCGATTTGAATGTAGAAGCTAACGCTTCATGTGTTTTTGCATCCAAGGTTGTTGATGGGACTCCATGTTCGCCAGATTCCACGGGCGTGTGTGTCCAGGGGAAATGCATTAAGACTGGCTGTGATAGCAAAATTGGCTCCACTAAAAAGTTTGATAAGTGTGGAGTCTGTGGAGGTGACAACAAGGGCTGCAAGAAAGTGTCTGGACTCTTCACAAAGCCTATGTGAGTATCACTATGTCATCTTGGGACGGGCTCTACAAAGCATTGCTTAGGTCATTCTTTTTCCCCCCACTCACTTCAACATAACTTTATCATTTTCGCTCCACTGTTACAAGCCTCCACTGACTCTAAAATGTTTTGGTATGCAGGCATGGCTACAACTTCGTTGTCATGTTGCCAGTGGGTGCAGCCAATATAGACATCCGCCAGCGAGGCTACAAGGGAATGGTCAGTGATGACAACTACTTGGCCGTGAAGAACAGTGATGGCCATTACCTGCTCAATGGGAACTACATAGTGTCAGCTGGCGAGAAGGACATCTTTGTAAAGGGAAGCTTGCTGCGCTACAGTGGCACAGTCGGCCTCTCAGAGACCATACAGGCCATGAAGCCCTTGGGAGAAGCCCTGACAGTGGAGGTCTTGTGTGCAGGCAAGATGACACCTCCTCGCATCCGCTACTCCTTCTACCTCGCCCGTCAGACCAAGGAGGACAAGACTCTGAAGAAGGATGGGAGGGCAAACTCTCAAAACAGTGTCCTGGATGAAGATAGTGTCAAGGAGAAAGACACAGACACCCTAAAGATGTCTTACAAAAAGGAGGAGCCCATTCTGGACAAGTGGGTTACCACAGGCTGGGATGATTGCTCCGTTTCCTGCGGCCGTGGGATCCAGAGGAGGATGGTGCAGTGTTTGAAACAGGACGGGAAGCCAGGGTGGAACTGTGACTCTTCACAAAGACCTCCAGCCACCAGGGTTTGTGAAGGGCCATGTCCTGAGTGGTATATTGGACAGTGGTCACCCTGCTCCAGAACCTGCGGGAAGGGCTTCAAGAGACGACCACTGCACTGCCAAACCCAAACTGGGCATCTTCTCACAAGAGATCACTGCACTGGTGTTCGTAAACCACAGGAGCTGGACTTCTGTAACATGACGCCTTGCTAGTAACTTAAACCTATAAACGACACACTTTTTTTCTGTTTTAAAAGGGTGAATTGATTCCACCTGCAAGTATCATTTGTATCTGTCAGACTTGGATTTTTCCACTTGGGCTGTTAGAGGATGAAGGACACCTGCTTGGAAGAATGTCAAAACTATTGGAAGGAGACTCAAACCTGGAAGATGAATGCTGGAAGATATCTTTCACTGCCACTTTGTTTAAGCATTATTCAGGAGTAAATTTTATGGCAATACAAGATAATCAAGGTCAAATAAAATTTTGTTGAATTCCTTCTACTGTCAGCAGATACAGAATGTCCATTTGCAAGCAATCAATCTAGTTTACCTTTTGAGTCTGGAACCCATTTCATGTCATAATACTTTAACTGTGCAGGCTGCAGATTAGTGAAAGCTGTGGGTAGTTTACAAAACGACTCCAGTCATTTTTCAAATAGCGACTATACCAAGAGTGACATGTATGAATAGCTACCAGTTGGACTAAAGCTTAGTTCCAAAATATCTCACGCATGTTTTATTGGCCATCTTTTTTTTTTTTTTAAATCACAAGGAATTTTAAAATCTTCCAATTGATTCTGAAAGGAAACTGATATCATTTTCACTGTTGTATGAATACTTAAATGTGGCACTGTTTATTCCTACCACCATGCATTTACAGTTTGGTAGTTAACACCTGCAGTGAATAAAGATTACTAAAACTGTGAAGTAAGTAAAAGATGCAAAACACACGACAATTATGTAGCCAGGATTTCTTCAAAACATGAACAGAGATCACCTTCGTTGTACACATCGTGTTTCACTTTAAGCTTGAATATGAAGTCACACTGACTAAACAACACAGGCCAGGAAACACTGACCTAAGCTAGAGGCCTAGCCAGATACTATAAGCACGCAAATACACACAGCATTGAGATCCTCTCTCTCATGGTCACTTCCTTCATTTGACCTCAACAACAGCATTCGTAGTTCATACACTGCAAAATCTCCAGTGTTAAATTGACACTAGAAAGTGTCTATATAGGTCCACTCTTTTGAGTGTTAAATGAACACTTTTGACAGTGTTACATTTTCAACAGTAACCTAGTCAGTGTTAAAGATTAACAATGACTAACACTGAGCAGTGTTGATTTTCTAATACTGGAAAATAACTAAAAATGCTAGTAATATTTCAGTGTTTCAGTGTGTTCACCTCCACATTTGACAGTGTTATCACTGTCAAAAGTGTTCATTTAACACTCAAAAGAGTGGACCCATATAGACACTTTCTAGTGTCAATTTAACACTGGAGATTTTGCAGTGTAGTGTTCAGCCAGTCATGAAGCCTGTTAAATCATGCCTGTCTGGCACAATTAACACAGCTAATTTATTATCAATAAAACAATAAATCACAGAGCGAATGTGTTTTCCTGGATCCCCATCCTCTTATAGCCTCACAGCCTGAGCCAAGCTGTTCTGTCGACAGACTCGGAATCCTGTAATCCATTATGTTCTGTTTTATTTGAAGGGGTCACATTCACCAGTCCAACATCCGACTACAGGGTGAGTCTTATGTTAGTTGGCTGTTTTTTTGTTGTTGTTGTTTGTTTGTTTTTAAATCCGCTTTTGCACTTTGTACAGCAAAAGAAACCAATGACTTACACAGGCTGTACTGTATACTATGTATACATTTATTCAGCTCTGTGCAAAGAATAATGTAAATACTCTTTTTTTTCTATTTTTTTTTTACACAGGCATTTGTAATGGTCATTGACATCAGTGTATTTATTCCAAAATAAAGTCATTACTTTACAGTTGTAACTGATACTTTGTTTTTCTTTTCTCAGCTATGTAGATATATAATGTCAGTATCAGCCTTCATTCGGTTGCTGAACGACGTCCACTTTTCACGATAGACTGTAAAAAGATGGACCTAGCCAAAGTCATCTTGCTTTTTTAGGGGAGGTGAATATAAGTCAGCTGCCTCTGGCTTCTAAGCAAGCTAGCAAGCTTTTTTTTTTTTTTTTTACAAAGGTGCTTCCACAGACTCTATGGATGCATTGCACAGGATACCTGTTGACTAGTGTTGCATGGGGCCTCTCTGTGTGGAGTTTGTGTGTTCTCCCTGCGCCTGCTTCTGGCTTCCTCCCACAGTCCAAAGGTATGCACAAGATGAGAGTAATTGGTGGTAATAAACTGTCTGTAGGTGTGAATGTTTGTCTGTCTCTGTGTTAGCCTTGTGACAAATTGGCGACCTGCCCAGGATGTACCATGCCTCTTGCTGTGTAACAGCTGAGATATGCTCCTGCGACCCTGAATTGGACAAGCAGAAGATGGATGGATGGTAATATAAAAAAAGAAAAAAGTACACACACACACACACACACACACACACACACACACACACACACACACACAC
>VVHJ01044354.1:5976-20112 GCA_015107715.1 Tylochromis polylepis | reverse complement strand
TTGCGTGTGTTCACTCCGGGTACTCCAACTTCCTCCCACAGTCCAAAGACATGCAGTTAGTGGGGATAGGTTAACTGGAAACTCTAAATTGCCCATAGGTGTGAATGTCTGTCTGTATGTGTTACCCCTGCGACAGACTGGCGCCCTGTCCAGGGTGTACCCTGCCACTCGCCCTAAGATAGCTGGGATAGGCTCCAGCAACCCTGAAAAAGGATCAGCGGTAGAGAATGGATGGAAATAATAATTTTATATATTTAAGTTACATTTTTACTCAAAATTATATTTTCATATTTGCCAGGGCAAACAATTTTTTTTTTTTTAAACAGGACTTTATTTCATTAGAAAGGCTCACACGTCCATGTTTTAAGAGCAAGTGACAGAAATAATAGGAATAGGATATAGTGACTCGGTCCAGAAGCCAGTGCTGAATGACGTATGTTAGCAATTCATTTAATCTTCTCTTTTTCTGTATTATACAGTATTTTAGTAGATGGGTAACTCAAACCTTCATAATAAATTAAATGCTTTCTGTTTATATTTGGACAAAACCTCTTTGAACCTTTTCTTGAAACATGCATAAAAATGCATCTCTCTCAGCAGGTTGGGCGAAAACGCCGCTCCCACCCAGAGGAGGAAGGTCAGATGATGACGAAAGGCAGCGTGGGACAGACCACACCAGCTGTGGCGGCTTCAGACAGACGCAAGTCGCTCAAACTGGTAAGAAGGACAAGAAGCAGAGAGGCAGGGAAAAGACAAGAATGTAGGTGGTTGATTTCCTGCTAACGCACTCAAACAACTGAACGGTTTTAAAACGTGACCACGTACGCCTCTTTAATTTTGCTTTTCATTACATTCGCAGCTGTTTACATTCAGGCGTCACTTTGTTTTCTAGGATTGCCTCTTGGGGTCAGCACGCTGTGTACTGTTCCAGTGTCCTCTCCACAGCTTCTCCGGTCAGGCTGTGCTTAAAATCCACGCCAGACTGTGGAACAGCAGTTTCATAGAGGTAATATTACAAAAAGGAGCACTTTTCTGCGTATTACACTCAATCTCAGCTTCAGTCCAACTGTCACAGCTGCTGCAGGGAGGCAGTGAATGAGTGGTAAGTGCAGCAAATGCATTTACACAGTGACGACTGATGTCAGGAAGCTCGTATGTTATGGCTGATGTCTGGCTACCAAGTCAAATGAATTTTCCTTTCAATATTCACTGAGATCAAAGAGAGACAATATGTTAGTTTGCTTTTCTATCAAACTTCAGTAGAAATTATTGGAAACTTTTTTTCAATTTTTAAATTGAATTTGTCATTAAATTTGCCTTGTTTGTATCTCCTCCTTGGGTCGAGGAGGAGATGCAAACAAGAGGTCACAAGCCCGGATAAATGATGTTTGCATCTGGACGGACTCGTTTAATCATGTAGTGATCCCTTAGGAAATAAAGGACCAATCAAAAGCACCTAAAGGAAATAGAGTCTAGTTTGTTTTCTCTTTAAATCTCACTATTTCATAGTTTTGTCTCTAATACGTGTTATATAAAACCGTGTATAGTTTATATGATGTAATTAGTAGAGCCAACATTATGTTGCTTTGGCTAAAATTTTAATGTTACTCGGTGCAGTGCAGTTTTCCTTGTTGTTAAACACAATCTTGCTACTTGGTTTGTTTCTCTCGGTCTCGTAGGACTTCCCAGCAGTCAGTGCTCTGGAGCTGCTCGTTAGAGCCAACATCACTGTGAAGTCCAGCATCAAACATCTGGTCCTTAAGGATGCTGCTGCACTGGTATTTCACACGCACTCATTTAAAAAAAACAAACATTTTATTGTTAAGTATAGCTGTTTGTGCATTTCTTCTGACCTGAACATCCTTTCTTCCTTATCAGGTTTCGGTGATGATTTATCCTGAGCATGGTGTTACTGACCAGTACTGGATCCCCTGGTGGATCATCCTCATTGCCATCCTGGCAGGCATCCTGCTGCTGGCACTGCTGGTCCTCATGCTATGGAAGGTAATCCATCAGACCTCAAATGAGCTTACTGCCTTTCATTTTTCAGTGTTTGTCTTTTTATTCAATTATAGGTCTTTATCAGTAACAGTACTGGAAAGATAAAAAATAAATAAATAAATAAAATAGGAAAATAAGACGTAGAACAGGTTTACATATAAATATTTATGTAGTCATTTTTTTATGTGAAAAATCTCAAAGAGGTCAAAAAAATATGCATCCTAGAGAAGAAAATGGGTGGCAATTGAGTAAAAAACATTTTCTTTGTAATACTAAAAATAATCATTTTTAATAATTTATAATTTACTAATTTGCACAATTTATTAGAGCAATGTCTTGCTGCGTAACTGTTTAAAGTAGTGCTTGCTAACTAGCAAGTCAACACTTGTTATAAGATCTTAACCCTGTAAGGCCAGAACTGTGAAATGATTGCCATAAAACTGAAATTTATATGGACAAAATATTAAATCACAAAAGAATTTGTACAATCATTTGCATTTATGTACTTACTGTTTCGCATAACATTACACATGAGTATGATATTCTGTCTGTGAAGGTGGACTTATTTGGGTTTCTTGAAGACGTTTCACCTCCCATCAAGAAGCTTTAGTTCTAAGAGCAACTGGTGGAGAGTCCCAGATTTAAGCCCTATGGGAGTGTCCCCCCAAGAGGGTCATGGACCCCCTATTGATCCTCTATCTAATCAAAACGACCACTTCATAAATGCATGGCACAACATAGAAGAGCCACCTCGACGGGACGAGACTCAGCTGTACGAGCCCGTTCTCACTCCGAGGCGTAACATATTACAGGAAAGGTAACCTTCAGCGTCGCTACGCTCCGGACGGTGGATGGAATCCAACAGAATGACGCTCCCGGCAGTAACAGCCCTACCCCTAACCTTAACCCTAATGTTAACCACAACATTAATGGTGTCAGATAATGTTTTCCAAAATGATTTATGATGAGAAAGGAAAAGTGTGATTGTTCTCATGTTTTCGACCGCGTAACATAGAGACGTGTTGGGTGGCCAAAAGTGTAATGTAGTGATGATTTGTCAAAAGCGTCGGTATGTTATGTTTTGGGATGAGAACGTGTTGGCTGTACATCTGCATCTAAAGGGCAAAGGTCACTCTTTGAGGACGCCAATCTTCACATTTTGGACAGAGAAGACAGTTCGAAAGAGGAGTGAAAGAAGCATCTATGTCCACTGTGAACGACCATCTTTGAACAGAGGAGGTGGTTTACGACACCAACTGTCTGCTATCTATAATCCAGTTTTGAGATCCCTTCCCAGACGCCTTAACGCCCACCTCAGTAAATCGCATGATAGGGTGGGGCTAGGTTCCACAGTGGGTTCACCCGAAACCTTGGCTGATTGAGACCCACACCCGTTTTCACACCTGGGCTCGTGTGATTAGGTAGAGGATCCACAGGGGGTCCATGACCCTCTTGGGGGACACTCCCATAAGGCTTTAAATCTGGGACTCTCCACCATTTGCTCTTAGAACTGAAGAAGCTTCTCGGATGAAACGTCTTCAAGAAACTTAGAGAAGTCCAGACGCTTTTCTTTCCAAGCTCCTTAGATATTCTAGATGTATTTTTTTTTTTTTTTTTTAGTTTATTGCTTAAAAATTTATTTTACAATTTAAAAAAACTTTCGGTTTTTTCAGGAGAAAAGAAAATCACAGTGATGTAGAGGTCTAAAAACTCATATGATACACTTACAGGGTTCATTTGGATAGTAGTGGATTTAAATAGTTCCACCTGAAATGCAGTGAAGCACAGGAGTCATAAATGGGAATATTTCAGTAAAGTAAGTTAACTACAGTCCTCAAGAACTCTTTTCCTTTCCACCTAAGTTAAACAGCTGCAGGATCCTGAGTAGTCAGTGACATCAGCACGTGCCTTTGCTCTGGGCAGTCCATTATTGGTCTACCTTGCTCTGATCTCTCCTGTAAATGTGTTATTCCTTCCAGCTCACTCTCACCTGTGCCTTTCCTCTTCTGTCCTCATGTTTGTCCTCTGTGTGACGTTCCCCTCTGTGTGTTGTTCCCTTTTCTTTCCTCTCACTTCTATCGGGGACTGCCGGAATCCCCTCTCTGTTATATATCTGTATTTCCTCACTACCCCGCCCCAGTGTGGGTTCTTCAAACGCAGTGAGCGACGCCACCATTATGAGACGGAGTACTACCGTGCCCATTTGGGTGTCCAACCCTCGGAGGCGGAGAAGCAGGCGACAGAACAATAATATAAAGTATACCCCCCCTCTGGCCTGCTCTCCCCTCCTCCTCTCACTCCAAGCGGTAAAAATCTTCACCTGCAATCGCTTTTGTTCCTCAGTCCACTCGAGGGCCGGTGGTGTTCATTACAGCATGACAGCACATGTAGGCTCAGATGATCTCAGACGAGAGGTGGCTTCATAGCAGTGACACATGAGATAAAAGAGAAATGATGTCTTGATAAGCCTTCTTTCCCTTCGTTACGGTTTCTATAAATGGAAAGATTTCCATCCTCGAAAAATTTACAATGACAAAAAAGACAGATTTATCAACTTCTTAGCGTTTTTCCTACTTTATTCTTTAATACAGACAAAAGGTGGCTTCTAGTTTCTGCCACCACTCGCTTTTACAGGACAGTGTTTGCAGGCAGACTTGGATTTAAAATAAGGGGCCATTAGCTCCTTAAGGTGGTATAAAATGGTTTCTCTAGGTTATATTCATTTTTAAATTAAACCTTTATTAAATAGGTAAAACATTTATACTAAACAACCACTTTATTAGGTACACCTCGCTAGTTGGACTCACCTTTGCCTTCAGAGCTGCCGTAATCTTTCATGGCACAGATTCAACATGGTGCTGGAGACGTTCCTTGGAGCATTTGGTCCATACTGACGTGATAGCATCTCACACTTGGTCATAAATCTTGGTCACCTGTCTCTAGCATCTGAATGTCACAGCAGAAATCGAGACTCAGTTTTTTCAATCTTCTGTTGTCCAATTTTGATGAGCCCATGTGAAATGCAGTCTGTTTCCTGTTAGCTGACAGCAGCGGCCAGTGTGGCCTTCTGCTGCTCCAGTTCAACTGCTTCAAGGTTCAGTGCGTTGTGCATTCAAATGCTATCCTGAATACTTCGGATGCAGCGAGTGGTTATTTTAATTACTTTTGCCTTCCCATCAGCTCAGAGGACGCTGGCAATTCTCCTCTGACCTTTGGCACCAACAAGGCATTTTCACCCACAAGACACTGGATATTTTAAACCCTGGAGATGGTTGTGTAGAAAAAGTAAAGCAAATCATCAGTTTATGAAAGATATAGACCAGTCGCTTTGGCATCAACAACCATCCAACGTGAAAAGTCATTTAAATTACTTTTTTCTTCCACATTTTTGTGCTCAGTTTGAATTTCAGCAGGTCATCTTGACGATGTGTATCTGCCTAAATATACGGCGATCTTGCCATGTGACTGATAAGACTTTTGAACTGACAAGCAGCTGTTCATGTGTACCTAATAAAGTGGCAAGTGAGCGTATATGAAACGTGTTGCCTACATTCGTGATTTGATCCCAAATTTTTTAAAAACCTATTTTTGTTATATTTAATTCCCCTAAAATGTCTGAAATCATCATACTGTATTAAAGAAACATCTGTTAGCTTTAGCAAAATCTGCTATCTCCACATAGGTGGCTAGTTGCACTTGTAGCCTAATGCTAGGTATTAGCCTAAATGTCTCTTACTTTAACAGCAACCTTTAATATTAATTTCTCCTATGAGCAGCTACTTTGCTAGCCTCAGTTGTTGGATCACTGAAACTGTTTTCAGTGTTTTGTTCTGTAAAACAATTTAAAAACCTTTATTTTCTATTCACCTAATCTGTGCCTATTGAACACCATCCAGCCAACTCTCCTTCAAGGCTTTAACATGCCTGCTGTGTTGTGTTTTGTGCCTCTTACTTTTTGGATATCTGCACTTGTTCATTCTGGCATCATTCTCAGAAGACTACTCATTTCTACGGCGCAGTCCCCTCTTCCTAAAACTCTATTGACGCTCCTATTTGACATGCATTCAGTAACCGACCGACTTTTCCAGGTGCCAGACTGAACTTGTCATTAGGATCAGTGGGTGTCTTTGTTCCTTAATGAGTGTAAATCTGCTTAATGGTACTTCAGTGTGTTGGTATGTTAATCGCAGACACTTCAGACTGGTGCCAATTTATAAATGTCGAGCATGAGGGTGTGCTTTTTGGTTGGTGTGCTGTTAATTTTTTTTTTTTTTTTAAATTAAAAAGTCACTTTGTTTGCAGCTGGTCATCAGGTAATCACTTTGCCTTATCTGTGAGATGCACTATAAAGCTTTGCCTAAATGCAATAAATAAGCGTGTACACTTTGCTTAGAAGGCATGCTACTGAGTAATATAGCGCCTGCTCAAACACAGTTAAACAAATGCAGTTGTCACAGTCACTTAAACACGACATTGTTTAATTCTGTTTTCCTTCCCTTCTGCCTCCTCCATCCATCTTCCCCTTCCTTCTGTGCGCACTCCGACCCACTTTCCTCCCTGGGTCAATAGTGTGGCTTCTTCCGACGGGCGCACTACAAGGACAAACTGCCTCAATACCACGCGGTGAAGATTCCTCGCGAGGACCGGCCTCAGTTTCAGACTGAGAAGTCAGGAGGTGTCCAAAAAAAGGAATGGGCCACACACTGGAGCGACGGGACCTCGTCACCTGCTTTGAAGCGCTAACTGACTTAAAAAGAAAAAAAATCACCATGTGCGGCACCCATTCTATCTTTGCTATTGAATTAACTGACTAAAAAAGTGCTCAGAGACCGGGATCACGAAATGTTGTGCACACTTTACTTCGTCATTGCTTACATGTTGATGTGTTTTCCCAATACTGTAGCCTACTGAAGGCCTCACATAACCTATTTAGTCTAACTTTACGGTAAATCAATATCATAGTATTGTACTGAAGGCCTACGACAATATAAAAACCAGTCGAGCTGCTGCGTATGTTTCCCAGCCCTCATAGGGAGCGCTGCTGCTTCGCTGTCTGACATCAGAATGAAGGACTGAAAATCAAAGACATGCATGAGCACCACATGCAGATCATAACAGACACACACAGATATACTGGACATTATAGTACAGAAACTACAAAGACTACTTTTTGCCTTAACTACTGTAAGACTGAAGACTGATGTGGGCGATGAAAAGAAAAACGCATTTTTCTATATATAAATGACTTTTTGTAGTACTGGTTAAAGCACTGGGTGGACGTTCGTATTTCGATGAACGTGTTTCTTCTGGGCTCGATGATTACTCTGGGTTGGCTTAAGAAGCCATTTAAAAAGTTCATTGATAGCTTTTGTAGGGCTTTGTTCAAATGCCTGAGTAACTTGAATAAGAACAAGAAACCACAATACAGCCTATGACATGCCGTAGCCACGACTGTTGTCGCATGTGTCAGACTTTTAAAAAAAGAAGGAAAAAAAGCAATATTTAAGATATCGTGTGCCCATCTTCTGTTTAGGAAAATATTCTGGTAGATTTTTTTTTTTTGTGTGGGTGTTTTATGATGGCATAACATTGTAAAAAAAATCACATATGTATGAAAACCTACTGTAGCCTCAATTTAAAACCTATACTGCTACGAATGAGTGAATTAGTTATGATGTGAGGTTTGAGTGATGCCACCATATTTTTCTCATGACTTGTAATGTAAAGGTGTTTCGCCAGGTAACATCTGGTCTTTCTACGAATACTGTCATTTTTCAAGCTCTTCTGTTGGACTGCATTAACCTGCTTGTCACACTGTTCTTGCGAATGTACGCCACTCATACCAGTATGACAGTCCTTTCACTTCGTTACTGACACTTCTAATTGCGTACAAGTGCCTTACTGTAAAAGTGGCAGATGGTGTTCCACTGGTTACAAACGCAAGGCTACTGCAAATTAGATCACACTCCCCTGAAACATCTGTTGGACACCGGTGGACAAGTAAACATCCCTCCAGCACTGACGCAACACGAAGAGAGGGGAAGGCCTTTTCTTTTTGACATGAACAGAGCAGCACGAACATACTGTATGTCAGAACCAGACAAACTCTCTTTGGATCTAATCTGGGTGGATGAAGTGGCTGTAAAGCATGAAGAGTCAGCTTGAGTTTTAGGTATTGCTGGACAATCTTATGTTAGCTGCATGAAAATCCTTTTTCTGATGTTCCCAAATTTTCTGATGGTCATTGTTCGGTGTTTTATTTATTATTTTCTTTTGATTGGCTGCACTGTTTAAATGCTGTAAATGAAATAAAAAAAAAATTGAGGTAAACCTGACAGACAGCTTAATTTTATCATTATGCAGAGATTGTAAACCCAGTGATGGACAGACAAAAACCCAAGGATGTGTAAAAGCTGCAGTTCACTTAGAAAACACCAGGGGGCGGTAACATTCTGAGAAATGAAACAGTGTTTCTGTACTTATTTTAAAATGGGAGGGAAAAAAGAAAATATAATGCATGTAAATTTTGTAAAAAGCTATAATATGACTACTTGTGTGGAACAGATCTGAATTATTTTGTTTTTCATGGAAATGTTGCCCATAATCTTCTCGAGTATTTGTGCTTGTTGACATAAAGATGCCTGCACTGAACAGGACAGGACAGTAATTAAGAGGTGCCGATAAGATGGGTTTGTCCTTACTTTTTGATTGTAACTCTTCTTGAAGAAGAAATAAAGGCATCTTGTTTTGTTTATGTGACATAAACATTCATGGTCTGTGGTCGGCTTACACTCTGGCTGATAAATATCAAAGTCAAAAACTGAACATTAAATCTTACGATCATTTTCAAGTTTATTTTTTAACTCTGACCCATTAGTGATATGAGTTTTTTTTACTAAGAGTTTTTTTAGGTAGTTTCTTTGTAATAAATTTAAATTAGTCTAAGAAAAGGTTGGATGACATTTATAGAAAATAAATTATGGAAAATACATGATATCCATACTTTACAGTATTTCTCCAGTGTGTAACCTGACTCTACTTTATGACCGCTGGGATAGGTGTGAGAAATAAAATTAGTACATTTTATTACTAATAAAAATAGCCAGTTTTATTGTGTGAGTACAACACAATCGCATTTAGAGAAATTGATTAATTTTGTGAGCTAAATCGAATACGAAGCTGGAAGCAGGACAGTAGCTTAGCTTAATAGCATTAAGAGTGAAAACATAGGCTGTCAAAAAAAACCAAAAACTTTATTATCATGCTGTGTTGTGATTATTAGAGCTACAAAAACCCAGAGTAAAAAGCTCTGAACAGAGCTAGCTTCCAGCAGCTTAATTTTTTAACATTTATGCTAAGCTAAACTAACAACATGCTCCAGTGCCTCTGCAGCTGTTAGATACCCGTTTCAGTTTAATTTCAGTGTATTTCAAAATTGACACACTGCTGGCGAACATATCTCAGACGTATACTGACCTTCTCATGCTTTTCACTGAAAAAAGTAGAACTTTTTCCAAAACAATATTGTAAAACCAGTAAAAGGCACAACAGACATAAACTCACGGATTTACACGGTTTTCCTTCTCTCTCGCCTGGTGATAGCTAGGATAGATGTAAGAAATGGATGGATGGTGTGGATGGTTGAGCAATGGGATCAAGTAAAACCAAACAAGGGTTTATTTTTTTTCCTCTTATTAGAAATGGTAAGAACTCACTTTTGTGAGTCAGAGTGAGTAACTTTGATTGACCTGTAATCCAGAAGCTTCTCATCTCAGTAATGGAAACTAATTCCTCTCAGAATCCCTTAGATGTCATCCCGGTTGCCATGGTGGTTAAAAAGAGGCTGTATGTGCGTGTGTGTTTAAGCGGATTGTCACCCATTAAGCACTCTGATGAGCCAAATCTGTTGATGTTGAATCCAGTAATGTGGAAGTGACTAATTATCTCACACACACACACACACACACACACACACACACACACACACACACACACACACGGAGACCACACACACTTTCTACTGCTACTGTAGCTAAAACCCTACTGTTACACTTCAAGCACTGTTGGCTTTCATGAAATACTTTATATCTCCAGTTTTACTTTTGGCCTCATTGTTTTTTTTTCTTCCCTCTGTGCCGTCAGTGATACCTGTAGCCCGTGCACCAATGTAGACTCGGTTACCCCCCTTTTGTCTAGTTTAGTTTAGTTTCATTGTAAAGTCTCCCGGGGGAAGGAAGGCGCGGTGACAGCTGTGCCTCGCTCTGTCAGCAATCACTCGCTAATGAATGTCAGTTATAGTATAGCAAATGGGCGATGGGCTGTTGTTGTGTGAATTTATTCAGTTTTCCTTTTTGGTTGAAAGGGCAGAACAGCTCTGCGAGGCCCTCCCCCTCTGACTTTCCAGCTGCTGTTTAACTAAAGAGGTAAAGGACCTTGAACTGTCACAGCCCCTCAGCAGAGCCTGGAGTTGAGTGGACCAGCTAACTAAGAGCAATGCAAAGTTTTGCTCTTGTAGATTCTTGTAATCAGAGCAGCTTTTCTCAGACTTATCTATCTGTAACCCCAGAGATAAAGAGTGTGTGAAGTCCGGAAGGCTATGTGTTAACTGTGACACTTGGAGGAGTTGTAGGCTTTTTAAAAAATGCCTTTGTTTAAGCATTACTCTGAACCATGCTAAAAGACTGTTGTAAATACTACTATTTGATTAGCCTGCAGTGTGGGGTAAAACAGCGAGCTTGTCCTTACAGTAGCTCCATTTATATGTTTGCATGGCTAGCGTGTGGTTGGAAGGCCTTATCAGTAGCATGCTGGTTTCTCCACCTCTCACCCACCTTATCAGTCACATATAAAAGCCAATAGGACTGAGAGAAGAAGGCTTCGCCTACTTCTATATGACTTTCCTCTTATCAATAGCAGGTGCACACTTTTTTTTTCTTAATTTCAGCCCTATAAGATGCAGTACACTTGCTTCACTTGCTTACTCATAGTAAGCTGGTGTGATGTTGCAGGCAGATGTGTTTTCCAGACATTATACAGTTTATTATTCACTCTGCATCTTTGAAGGCTCCAGCCACGTAACTGGCCACCTAAAATATGCTCTAATGTTAGGTGGCATTATTATTTTTTTTTTTCCCGTCTGTAACATCAAATATTTGATCATCTATCACCAGGAAGTTGGCTGGCCTCAAACTGCTGACAAAGTATAAATGACACTGGGGAAAAAAAGGGGGCAAGTTCCAGAGTTCACAAGCAACTGACAAATAGTGTAGTAAGTTAATGGTAATTGTATTATATCCATGTAATATTTTATTGTGTATGCAGCTGAAAAAAGCAGACAAGGTGATATATGATGACTGCTTCTAACCAGACTAAAGCGAACTGATATGAAGGGAAATGAGAAGCAATAAAACACTAGTTATTTCCACCAAATTTGACCAAAAGAAGGCTGCGATTGTTGGCCACATCAGGGTTAGCCTTTGAAATGAAAAATCCTTTTATTTCCTTTTTTGAAGTTCTCTATGGAAATGTTAAGAGTCGGAGGATCCCTGTTGGATGTGCATGCAGCTCCCTTTTATTCCTGACACTCTTTTTGTATCCAATCACCTGGACTCAAGCCCTCAAAGAACACTGAACCCACAAAGACGTGCCAACTATTAAATGCCTTCTAATGTGTAGGCTTACTCCAATTGTGCTATTAGAGATCATTAGTATCATGTGAATAAGAGCTTGTGTGAGTGTGTAGAAACGGGCACGGTGGGTTTAGATGTACTTTATAGTCTCGGCCTAACGCCTACTCTGCTCTTATCATGCAGCCCACTTGCCAACACATCCTGCTCGGCGGTTCAATGGATGTTCGCATTAGCTCTTTGGTGCGATGCTACATCTCACCTCCTTTCATCTCAAATTTGCCTGATCTGCCTTATTTCTGTGCCTTTTATACAAATGTATTATTTTATTTTTGCAAAGCCGTCGTGTCACGCGGTCAGTTAGTTGTCATAGAAACTCAACAAAATTAAAAAGTGGAAGCAGATCGGGTAGTGGCTGGATGTTAATTGCAGGAGAAACGGCTGCAGATTGATGAATGGCTGATGCCGAGTAGTCAGGTATTGCAGCACGCAAAAGAGGATGCACAGTCGCTCTCACTGTTTTGATTTTAATAGGTTTTTTCTCTCTCTCGGGTGTTATGGAGTTGCATTTTAATGGGGTTTCAAATGTTTTTCCAATTAGTCTGAAGTTGCCATCTCATAATAGAATCCCTACATTCAGAGCTGACTTGAGAATCCATCTCGCTGCTCTTTGCAAGGCTTTGTCGTCGTGCAGAGAAATGCTTCCCTGCTCTGCTTACTGTTTTACATATGGATGCAATTAGAAGGGTCCCAGGCTGTTTCTTTAGCTTGTTTATGCCATTTGCCCTGTGATTATTAAAACCTGCTTTGGTTTATGTCAGCCATCCATTGATCCCTGAAATGCTCAGAGAATTAAAGGCTTCTCCCTTCAACCGTCCCCATGTTCAGCTGCCCGTGGAGGAAAAGCCCCATTAATGGTGTTGTTTTAGGTGTGCAGCTGTTGGAGTTTCTGGAAGCTGGAAATGCTAGCCTCCAAAACGCTACCTTGAACAGTTACTGATTTAAGCTGAAGTTCACTTTACTCCTTTGTAATTCGAGGCTTTATTAAGTCCTAAATTTCCAGTTTGGAACATGTTTTCAGAATTTAGACACGAGGCAGGGAACGTCAAACTAAACCCTTTGGTTTCTTCCCACAGGACACCCTGAAGCCGACGTTCACAGTAGCGAGCCTACCAGGCTCCGCCAGCAGCGCCCAGTCCACAGTACCCACCACCTCCACCACCATGCAGGTGAGCAGCGGATCTTCGTTTCCCATCACCAACTACCTGGCCCCCGTCTCGGCCAACAGCAACATCAGTGCCAACGGGACTGTCCTCAAGACTGCCAGCGCCTCCACGGGGGTCATGCAGCTGCCCGGCGGCTTCACGTTCATGCCCGGTACGTTGGAGAGCAAACACCCATCGGGCTTCTCGTCCTCATCATCCACAGCTCAGTTTTTATACTCCTAATGATTTGTTTGTTTTGACCTCATCCTTTGGAAGCGACACTCCTGCTGGCCTTCATGTTTTGTTAATGTCATCGTGCTGTCTAGCTTATTAGCTGATTAGAATTAAAATGGAACTGCGGCTGACCTCAGCCGTCATCTCAGAGTGCTTGTCCCCCCCCCGGGCTGTTTACATCACACAACAGCTCTTCATAGCCAACACTCAACGCCCTTGGGTTTTTATAAAGCCCCCAGTATTCAGGGGAGCCACGTCTGTTGGCGACTGGCCCTGCCTTTGATTGTCACTTGGGGACAGGAATAATTAGGTGAGAGGGACACAATAGACCTGGCAGCGAGGGCTGATGAACAAGGTCCATAATTAGTCATGAATATTCAATGAAGGATCGGTGGCTTGCGCTGACATTATATATGAGGATGTGAGGCGGACTTTGTGGAGACGGAGTCTTATGACAGCGTGGTCTCGACTGAGACGTGACCCTTCATTTAGGGGAGCTTCACAGACTCTCCGAAACCCAAGGGAAGTCGGTGAGGACTTTAGGGCTGCAGGCTCCGATCTGAGGTCCCCTCCAGTGTGTCCAAGTGATTTTTCCCTTAATTGTTCATTTTTGTTTCCCCTTTTCAGATATGGGTCTATAGGGGGACTTCCAAGTGGATCACAGTTGCCCCTAAAGGCATTAGAAATATTCAAAAATAAATAAAATAGATTTAAAATGATCCCTTCTGTACAGGAAGCCGGATGCCTTGGAATATTAATTTGCTCTGTTCATGGTTCCGAGGATTGTTAGACAGTGGGGGCAGGTTTTTTTTTTTCCATGTTTCCTTCTGTCACAGTAGTGTCGCTACAGCTGTGAAGCCAAACATGCCCAGCGCTCGTCAGAGTCGTATTATCTTAGCACTGACAGTAATGTCACTCGCTAGATTTTGCAGTGCGATGGTTGTCTGTGCTCCACCACAGCAGCTGAAGGCACAGACACATGATGGCCTAATGGGGCCTATTTGTTATCTTGACTGACGTGTGAAGGACAGCCAGGCAGTGCCTCCGTCCTCCCCCTTTTTTAAAATGTT
>VVHJ01044345.1:4701-15029 GCA_015107715.1 Tylochromis polylepis | reverse complement strand
GTGCTCCCCCCCCCCTTTTTTTTTCCCCCCCCCCCCCCCCCCCACAATGCTGGAATTTGGTGGTTTTGTTATTTTATTGAGGTTTTTTTTTTTTTAGTTGCATTCCAGGGAAAGGTCAGTTTCAGTGACTCAAATTAGCAGAAGCCGCCATATAGAGCTAACAGCTTCAGCTGCCTGTGTCATGATGGCCACACATCAAAGTGGTTACCTCTCCACCTCCAGATGCATGAGTTATGTAAAAATTCAACCCCCGTACAGTCGTTATGAAGGGGCGAAGTGAGCCAGAGACCAAAACTGTTTTTGATAACAGGCTGTAAAGATGTTTATTTTAGCTGTAAAGTTGGACATTTAACCATGGGAGGCTATAAGGACTGACTCATTGCTAGAGCCGCTATTGGTCACTGGAGGAACTGCAGTTTCTGCGTTGGCTTCTTTTTTTCCCCGTTTTCTTTTTAGCAGTGCTGGTCCTTCCTGGAGGAGGCACAGGCCACAACAACTCTGATCGCTTCACTTAAATAGTGATATGCCACCTAAACGCAGTATGTTGATTAGGATAAGGATAAATACAGGTTGTAATTATATCTAGCTTCCTAACAATGCCGGTACAATAGCTAGCATTCTTCCGGTGTGGACGTATGCTGTTTTGTGGTTTTCATAGCTCTGAAAATCTAAGTATGAGATCAGTCTGTTTTCTGTGCGATCATCTCAGTTTCACTTGTGTTGGCAGAGCACTGGAGACACACCACTGCACAAGAATAAATACAAGCAAAGTTTCAGGTTTATCAACCCAGAGACTTATTTTGCATTCTAAACTTGCTTTCAGATTTTCCTACTCACTGATTTGTTTTGGAATTCACTTGTGACGGTACCAAGGCAGACCCCAAGACACGTCCATGTTGCACCACATGGTTCTTTATTTACAGACTGAATACACACGATACACTCTTACGGTTGCGTTCACACACCGTAGCTACAGCTCTCTCGCTGCCTGCCGCGCACCACAACAACAACATCATCACGTAGAACAGGACCCTTTTAAGGATGGCGAGGCGTGATTGCTGATGCCGTGGAGGTGAAGCCATCTCCACCGCGACCTGCACCGCGGACCACGCCCCGCCACATCACTGTTTCACTTTAGGCAGCCTCTCAAAAGCCATCCAAAATTGGTGATTTTGCAGCAGCTCTGCAGCCACAGGACACCTCAAGAGGTGAGCTGAGCTACACCAGTGGCTTTGACAAAACACACCTTTAACATACAGGCGTGAGATTCTTGTCTCAGCTCCTTCTCAGCTGTAAAATATTTTCACGTGATACCAAAAATGTTTGGTGCATCCTTTCAATAATTAAAGAGTTCAAGACTTTCCTGTATACTGCACATCTTCACCTCCTTTCAGACTGTCCAAGTCTTCCTCTGCTAGCTCCTGATCAAAAATGCTCAGAGGCAATTTCAGAAAATGTCAACAACGCTCTCAGCCTGCGCTATTTCCCCACTGCTGCTCGCAGGAGTACTGCGTGAGGAGGAGATGGTGCTGGGGGTTGGAGGGTGGGGAGGGTGTCTTGAGAGGGTTCAGAACCGGTTATAATGGACAAGCACTTGGCACCTTTTCCCAGCGAGGAGTGACAAGAACCACAGCCCAATCACAGTCTGCTGAGGAACCAGGGGTCTGTTGGCTCAAACAACAAAATTACAATGCCCCCCACTGCCTGCCTGCACACACTCCCCACTGCACCCGTGAAAAGCTGCTGCCAAGCCAAACACTCGCTGATGAAAAACAAATACAACACCGTCAGCTCGCTACCTCACAGGCTGCAGATGACTCAGGGATTCAGACTTGTAATTCATTTTCCTCCCAAGCGGCATCTCGGACAATTGTAGATGTCACAGCAGCAGGTTGAACATATCGTAAGCACATAAATCATCAGCAGAATGTACACACCCCACAAGAGGGCTCCTGTTTAACTGCTCAACATGTGTCACTGATCTATTTGGCTTACAATTACCATGGCATGAGCATGCCAGTCACTCAGGTGCTGGGCGACCGTGGCTGGCCTGTAAAGAAATAATACAACAGTTTCCTATCGGAGTAGCTTTGCACTTGTGCTGCGTTGTCTTTCATGGCAGCCCATGCTGAGCCCATGTGCTGCCTTCACAGAAAAAGGGATCAATGTGAGAGCCACTGGAGGGTGCATTAGAGGATCCACACCAACTGGGTCCCTCTCTCTGTTCATACTGTATCAAAGGCATCCAATTAAGCATAAGGGTAAAGGGAGAACAATAGAGCACGGGCTGAAGGAGTCACTTCTGGATGAGAGTCAAAGACAAACGAGAGTACTGCATCTCAGCGAGCGTCTTCCAGTTCATATCCCATCAGTGGCATAATTTCATCCGGGGCTGCTGAATGGCAGATGAGGGTCTGGCTGATTGGAAACAGAATTTATTTTTAAAACATGAATAATACCTTCTGAATATTTTGTTTGGAGCCTTCAAACAACTTTTACTTTGCTCAGGAGGGAAGTCTAACAAAAAAACCAAAAAAAAAAACAGATCGCTCTTTCTGACTGGATTAGGTTGACACTGTGCCCCAAACAAACTCTTAACATCCACCAAAGCAACCTATGAAGGGTTAGGAAGTGAAAATTATCACCACTGAATGCCACTCAGTCACTCTCAGCTAGAAAGAGTAACAAACTGGAGCACCTGATTAAAGGTGCAGATGAGATGGAAGAGATCCACTCCAGATTTCATGGGTTAAATCCCAACTAAAGGCCGTGAGTTAGGTGCAGAAAACAAGCTTTTAGGCTCAGGTTAAATCACTAGGTTAGCTTTCAGTTAAACTACAGGTTAGGTTTAAACACAGAAAGTGAGTACTAAGGTGTGAGCACAGGTTTAGACATCTATATTGTTTATTTATCCTGATAAAAAGTCTCACTGAGCTTAAAAATCTCTTTTTTAAGAGAGACCTGCGAAAGAGGGCAGCAGTAATTACAACAAATGTGACTGACGTTCAGTACAGGCAAGTGGACACAAACATCCGTATCATGTTCAATAACAGATCAACTTCAAACGCAGTCCCATTGATCAAGAGAACTATTTTCTTGGTCCTTTAAAATGGACCTCAACTCCTCCGTCGTAACAAGTTCTGACAGTTTCAGGTCCTTGTGTAGATTATTCCAGGAAAAAGTAGGAATGTATTTAAAAGCTGTCTTTTCTAATTCTGTCCTGACTCTAGAGACAAACATTTGTAAAATGCTGTGAGAATGTAGGCTGTGCTGGTTGTGGATTTTACATCTATATGCATTCACAAAAGTACGTTTTATCATTTCCTAAATTTTCTTGGGATCATTAAGAGGTTTTAGTGGTTTTTGAGAGGTAGAACTCTGATTTTGGCCTTTTTAATTAATTAAGGAGGCTTAACGATATCAGCACTGTTTAAAAATCTGCCAGCCTGCTTCAGATTTAGTTTTTCTGGCCTGAGCCCAGCCGGCGTCCCTTTCTTTGAGGAGAAAACCAAGGATTCTTTCAGCCTTTTACTCTAAATTTGTGGAAGGGGTCATGTTTATCTATAATTTTGCTAAATGTGTTACAAAAGTATTTCCACATTATTTCTACATCAGTAATGAGGTGGATTCTATTACAGTCACAGTCCCATAAATCATGAAGGTGAGCTTGCTTTCAGAAATGCTTTTAATCTCATTCAGAAACTCTTTGTTTTCTTGATTTTGGGAGCGTTGATTGTCTGACTACAGCCACCACACAGTGGTCACTGATGTCTTTTGCAGAAACAGCACTATAGGAACATATATGCAGAGATTAAAATAAACCAACAAGTGATGATGAAGTGATAAAGATGGAAGTCAGCTGGACCCAGTTAAAATCTCCAGCCAGAAAAACGTCATTGTAATCTAATGTAAATAGTTTGTCACTCATTGACATTAAAGCCTGACTGCATGCTGAGGTGAGTCTATACCAACATATGCTGGTGATAGACTGGCCCTTGAAAAGGTCCTGCTGGCTGGATAGTGGCATGGAATTAGTTTTTAATCTAAACTGGAACACCAGCACTTTTTCTGGGGCAGTAACAAGGAAAAACATGTAATGGGAAATTGCAGTGCCTTTGTTAGTAATCGATTTTGTAAGTTTCAGAGAAAACAAGAATATCAACATCTGAAGCTCTCACCCAAATTTTCACCAAATCCAGTAAAGACCTCTGACATTTAGATGAATAATACCAAGGCCAGATCTAGTTTAAAAAAAATCTCAAGGAGCACTCAGACATTTATAATCCGGACATCCAGAACATATGAGAAGCAAGAGCAAGAGAGCAGTGAAGCATTTTCTTTTCAGTAATGCAGTAATGCAGACTAGTTTCTCTGCACTCTGATCCCTCTGGGAGATGAGAGTAGATGGGACTAGAGGGGACATGTGGAATAAACAAATAGGTCAATAAAATCAGGTAAAATTAGATCTTCACTGATATATGTTATTGAGTTTGAAGAGCTTCTAAAAGATTTAAAATCCCAGTTTGTGCTCTTTGAAAGAAATATGGTTCATCTGGCTCTCCTGACTGTTCCTGCATCTCACAGGGACCAGGAGTAGTTAAGAAGAGGGAAATATTCTGAGAGGCATTTAGCAGGAAGAAGAACAGTGATAAACTCGCCAGATATATGATGATGATGATGCTGAGTGAGATCACACATTAACCTGGAGATCAGGCCAGGCGGAGAAATGCTGTGAATAAAATAAACACAATCCGACCAGCCAGGGTCCAATAGAGAGCATTCAGTAATCACTAACAGAGTGAAGAAAAATCACTTGAGCCCAATCAATCAAACTCAAGCAGAGGGTCAGCAGAATCAGCTC
Source organism: Tylochromis polylepis (assembly GCA_015107715.1). Taxonomy (NCBI): domain Eukaryota; kingdom Metazoa; phylum Chordata; class Actinopteri; order Cichliformes; family Cichlidae; genus Tylochromis; species Tylochromis polylepis. The sequence continues at coordinate 10,168 of VVHJ01044345.1, read as the reverse complement.
CAACAGGTCAGCAGGCTCCATGGTCTCAGTCAACAGGACAAACAAGTCTTCCAGAAGCGATGATGACGTACGCTTCACATGGAATCCTGTCAAGAAGTGAAATGAATCATTTCCTTTAATTTGACCCTTACTGTTTAATAACGGGTGTTTGCTTAGTATGCTTCCTGCATGCAGAGCTAGCCACAACTAGTCTGATTTAGAGTTAATCAGAAGTACTATGATTTAGTAAATTAAAACAATCCACTGTTGTGTGTGGTGGAATAATCGAACAAAACTCACACACCTGACCAGTGTTTTCTTTGTTTTACATCACTAAATATCACTCGAACAACAGTGAAAGCAGTCATAAAGACACACTGACAGGTAAAGACAGGTAGAGCGATGGAACAAGAGGCTATGGTTCAGTTAATATCCAGCCCTTTTTCGCGGATCCTGAATGCGAAAGCTGTAAAGCCAAAGTGTCTGAGACTTCATTTGAAAGGAAACATTTTCTACCTTCTAAGTATTTAGCATGTGGCTAAAACAAAGCCCAACTCTAACACTAGCTGGTTCGCCAGTGACCTAGTGGATGTTAAGACACAGAAGTTTAATCTGTCGTAGCGTTCAGCAGCACTCAGTGGAACATACCAAACACCACCAACCACACGTGAATGGAAACCTTAACATGTTCTCATTACTGAAGCAGGCTGGGGAGGTTCATACGTGAACTTCAAGATCAGACTATATTGCCACAAATGTCATGAAGGATTTTTGAAAAAGGCACGATAAAAGAGTTGGCATCAGGAATCCATCAGGCTTGTTGAAAGCGTGCAATAAGCCGGCGGCTTAACTGAGAGAGCACAGCAGGTCGAGCTCTAATTAATGACGGTAAGACGGGCTTAACTTCAGACAAACAATAAGAACACAATGCATGTAAATGTCAACAGATCGTCATGGGAGAAGATCGTAAAAATCATCCTGGAGAGGCACAAACAGGAGAGTGAAAGAAAGGAAAGGATAAATGAAAGTGAAATCGAACCAAATTAAAATAAAGCAGATAATAAACAAACAAAACTAAACCAGCTGTTGTTTATATCAGTGAGACTAATTCACATCTGGTCTTTGGTTATACATGAGCTGCATATTCACACAGCCAATAATGACGCCTTTATAACGAGACAGCAATTGGTTTTGAACACAAAGTTGACGGTTTGAAATCGGAGAAGTTTTAATTGAGAGAAATTACACTTTAAGATCTCTGAATAGATCTCTAAGGAAGAATTCCACAGTTCTGAAGATGACGGTTATATTCCCTCCAAGGATTAGGAATGAGACAGTTATCTGCTTTATGATATAAGAAACCTGAGTCTGGAAAAATGCGTTTTTAAAAATTTAGCTTAAAAATATGCTACAGATAAATAATTTCGATATATGTCTGTGAAGGTTCTCATTCATCCAGGTCATGGTAGTCTAAGGAGCTTGGAAAGAAAAGCGTCTGGACTTCTTTAAGTTTCTTGAAACCTTGAAATCTCGATATAATGCTAAAGAGGCCGACAATTAGCGGTGGGCAGATTGATCCAAATATCAAGAGCATCGATATCAACCCTGGCATTAGTACTGGATCGAAGCTAGTGTGATAGGAGTGATACTCTGTTTCTATCATCTAAGTTTAGTATATAGCTTATTGAATTGGGGTGAAAATGCCAAAAATAAACCTCAAACATGAACCTTTTTTTTGCCGACTGTCGCATCTATTTTATTTATAGCCTACAGCACATTAAAACAACAGAAGTTGGCCCAGAGTGCTTTACAGACAAGCACATTTACATTCAGGCTCTTCAAAAAATCAAGTTTCAAAATACACGAAAAGCTGAAAGGTCTGTTTTGTTTTATTAACTAATTATTGTGGAAAGTAAAAATCACACTGATTTAATGGTCATTCAAATGCATTCAGAATTTGCAAATTAACAGTGATTTAGCTCATAAATCACGACACACTGCTCTCCCCTACATAATCTCCCTTTATAATTAAAAGTATCGGTGTCTGTATTGGTATTGCAATACTGGCCTTGTCTTTACTTGGTGTCGGATCAATACCAAAATTTGCACAAAACTAACGAGAATGACTACTGGGGAATTTTTGTGGGTTCGAGCCTGGAAACAAACAAACAAACAAAAAAAAGACAAAAAAAACTACAGGGTGCATAATCTTTTTACCACACGGATTTAAACTCCTCATGAATATGGAGCCAGGTTCAGCTGTTAGTAACATTTTCCGTCACTTTCCCTAAACTTCGGCGGTGTATTTGAAACTATGTGACCTACAGCTTTTCGTAGTTGTTGCATTCAAAGCGTCACTTAAGGTAAAAGCTGTTCAGTGAAGCAAATGGTGCCGAGTGAGCTCAGGATACATTTGGAGCTAAATTGCCCCTCTTAGCCAGCCAAGATGCTGAATACGTAAAGTGACCGAGAAAGCTGAGTGAAAACAGAATCAATGAGCAATATTTTAGAGCAGCATGAAAGAAATACATTTAAACAAAATTTAAATAACACTAATGGGGTGTTGTCGTTTAAGAATGGAGAAGCATGCAAATAGGTGAAAAGAGTGATGGGCTGGTTTGTTTTCCTTTTTCTTCTTCAGCCATCACTACACACTTGCTCCACGTTCTTTAACAGCTCTGGCAGGATCACAAAAAACTCTTGTCCTGTGCGCTTTGATATATGCCCCGATGCAAGCCATACGCAGTCACTGAAGCAAAGAGACTAACAGATTCATGTCGAAGGCAAACAGCAACCTGTTGAAAAATAAAAAAAAAGGTCTCCCATCTGGTGGATGGGCTTTCCAGCTCCTTTTTTTTGGGAGAAAGCCAGTTTGACGGGGAAAATTGATGATCCAAAGTCTGCCGGTCACACCGATTTGTGCTGTGAAAATACCGCCTGTGTTTGGAGAAGGAGGCTGATGTCAGACGAGTCCCTTAAGCAACAGATACCTAAATAAGCCCTGTCAGGTCTCACTATCGAAGACGAAGGCCATATAGGGAGATTTACACCCACGCTATTGTTGTTGTTTGAGTGGCTCAGAGAGAGCGGCCCCCTCGATATGTGAGCACATTTACGACACAGTGGAGGTCGTCGCAGAGGCTGAACAAAGCCAGCAGACAGCAGGCCTGTCACTGCCATGTTTGAGTGGAGCTTGAAATAGGACTGTCTTTCACCACAGAGCAAATGTTTTCATTTGAGCGAAAACAGGACCTCTGAGAGTCACCCGCTGATCTATAGACTCTGTGTGGACTCAACATTAAGTGATCATCAAGTGCTGCTTGAGCCAATCACTTCACAAGACAGGCAAGAAGCAAGAAGATGGGCTAACCATATATGACCTACACGTAGTTTAATGTGTTAACAATCACCAATCTAGGTGTTGAAGTTTGGTTTTGTCTTACCTCATGCAAAAGAGGGAAATATTCAAAAACTGGCAATCCATCTCATCCCTGGTAAAAATCTATCCTTTTTACATAATTTTCACCTCTTTGGAACACAAGTGGAAAATCTGAGTAGTCTGATCTAGTGACTGTCATACCTACCCCTTCATGTAGAAATTAATGATTTAATTTAAGAATTTAATAAAGAAAATGATCATAATTATTCACTATTAGTCATTATTGCTTTTCACCAAAACATAGAATTAGGTTAGGATTGCGGTAAAACTGCCTCACTGTGCTTTATATTCTAAGATAAAAATTTTAAAATGTCAGAGATAAAATCCCAACAATGAGACAACCCCTAATGACCAGCATTTGGCAACAGTGGGAAGGAAAAACCACCTTTTAACAAGAAGAAACCACCACGCTTAACCTCCAGGCCTCTAAACAACAGAAAAAGAAGAACGCTCTACTACCGTGTGAGGGTTGGTGTGATTAGATGTTACTGTACTAACAGAAGAAGAGCCCGTTCTCACTCCTGAGGCGTAACATATTACGCGAAAGGTAACCTTCCGCGTCCCTATGATACGCTCCGGATTGTGGATGGAATCCAACAGAATGACGCACCTGGCAGTAACAGACGATCCAGCCGTGTATTCCAGCCCTAACCCTAACCTTACCCCTAACCTTAACCATAACCTTAATCTTAATGTTAACCACAACCTTAATGGTGTCAGATAGTGTTTTCCAAAGTGATTTATGATGAGAAAGGGGAAAAAAATGTAGATATGTAGATTGATTCGAAACAGTTCTCGTGTTTTGGAACACGTAACATAGAGACGTGTTGGGTGGCCGAAAGCGTAACATACTGACGATTTGTCACAAGCGTTGGTGTGTTACGTTTTGGGATGAGAACGTGTTGCAGAAGAAACGTGTAAAACCAAAGATGACAGTATTGAGAAAGTTCTGCATGAAACTCCTTCAAAAGATGCATGAAAATGAGCTCCAGCACAAAGTCCCTCAGGTAAAGCTCAGCCGTTTAAGAGCAGTTTGGAAATGATCTTCAGTGGCCACCCCCACCCTATATATAGGCATTTTTCACAAATATTGGACAGGAAGGATTTATTCTTCCTCTCAAAAAACCCAAAGGAGAAAGCAGTTTTTGCAGCCAAGTTCACCAAAATAATGGAACTAATAATTGGCTTGCGCACAGTGAGTTATGAAGCCAGTGAACAACACGGCATTTGTGAGGCGATTTGCATGAGGAGTGTAAGCAGTTTCCTGCTGCTGAGCTCAGAGAAACATCTGGCAGATGATCAAATCAGCTCGTTTTGAGCTAATAACAAAGAGCAGGAAATAATTAAAACTGGGAGGAAGACATGAACGTGAAGGTGTGACGGATGCTATGAACAGCTCTGTCAGCTTTTAAAAGCTGCACATTGTGGATCTAATTGATATTCTTGCGGGGCTGTTAACAGATTTGGAGGACAAAGGTAAAATGTTCCTCCACAGAGCTGTATAAATTCATAGCAGCGCCTCGCTGTTATTGCAGGAAGAGCTGGAGTCGTAACACACTTTATAGAGCTAAAAGCCTCCTCCTGAAACCCAAAGAGTGTGAAGCCAGCTCACTGGAGATGGATTCTCAGCATGTGGTTATCGAACTGCTAATAGCTCATGGGACAGCCTCCTACTCTCCGCTGGGAACAACTTTGAGTGATATTATCACTTTTTCTGCATGGTTAATGTGGAAGTCGTGAGTAAGCAGACTCAAGGCTTTCGTTGAGGCCTGAAGGGGGTATTTGGTTTGTGAGTGACACACTGTTGGTATTCTGTGGGTGAAGAGCATGACTCATGCTTTCATAATCAGGAAATCACAGTTTACACAATGGGTTCTAAGAGATGAGAAACATCCATGTGAGGTAAAGTCGTAGTGTTTAAAGTGGCAGTAAATGATTTTTGGCCACTTCGGTGAAGTGAAAACTTCACATTATAAAGATGTCATGGTGACCGTGACAGCAAACAGAAGCCTATCACCACAGCTGGCAGACACAAAGTGCTGAGTTTTC
>VVHJ01044342.1:7913-21920 GCA_015107715.1 Tylochromis polylepis | reverse complement strand
TTTGGTATGCTTTTTTTTTTTTTTTGCTTTTTTTTTTTTCCTACTTCTCAGTCCCACTTCAGCTTTTCTTCCTCCCACTTCAGCTAAACCCATTCGCCGTCTGCACACTCTCAGTTTGAATGTCTGTCAAACTCCTGCCTGTTTACCAAACGTTGGTGACTAATACTGTAGCTAACACTGCCTGCCTCCCTGTGCAGAAAAGGTCTTGCATGTGTGTTTCTTCATTTGTTAAGTCATGCAACTTTTCATCTGTGCTGCGAGTGTTACTCTGCAGAGGCACACATGTATTCTCCCGTGAGACAAAATGATCAAAACATCATTCATTAGCTGCCTGCCAAAATCTTTCCTTTTACCTGTCACAGCTAAGATCCTCAGATCTGCCACTACCCACTCTGCCGCTTACGTAGGGGCCCCCTGAGGACAGATGACCTGAGTGTTTACACCCGTGTGTGTGTGTGTGTGTGTGTGTGTGTGTGTGTGTGTGTGTGTACTGGGCTCCATCTTGGGTGTGTATCAGGAACTTCTGTCCAATCAGTCAAATTATTTGGCTTAAACTTTTCAAAGTGAAGCATTAGTGAAGGGCTCAGTTAAATTGGAGCTAACGAACGCTGACCTTCTCGGATTCACTTGGTGCATGAGTGCACACACGCACACACACACACACACACACACACACACACACACACACCCCCTCCACCTCCACAGGTGAGCTCTTGCGGCCTGCCGAGCCACTTCCTGGAAACTTGGTTGAGCAGCATTGATGTTGGCAACCCAGAAAGGTGAGCATTGGCGTCGGAGCGGGAATGATGAGGGGAAAAAACGGGGTGGGAGCCGGCGGGATTTGCCTCTGCTCATGTCAGCACAGGGGCCCAGAATAGTGGAAGAAATCCTTCCTGCGGTGACGAAAAAGGACCGGTGACGGGGCTGCGTGTCACATTATTTTGGAGATATGCTCATGACACAGAGAGGAGGCGGAGAGCTCCTATAGACTCTGAGGATGTATGTCATCTGCAGAGAAATGCCCCAACAAAACCTGCCTCTGTTAGACGGGGGCTGCTGCCTCCCAGGGGGTCCGTTTTTATGATTGTGGGGAAAATGTGACGCAAGTCTGGCTGCTGGAGTTGAAGTAAAAAGAATAAAATAATAATAAAACCTTTGGAAAAACTGCTCAAATTAAAAAAAGAAGTCTGCCAACCGGAAAACCCTTAAAAGGGTGGCTGTGTGGGGGTGCTCTTCTGTGTGTGTGTGTGTGTGTGTGTGTGTGTGTGTGTGTGTGTGCGCAGCTGTGTGTGTGTGTGTATGCAGAGCTGGCATTGCTTAATGGTTTGCACAAGCAAAGCCCAATGTAGGGGTTGCCAGGGAAACAGAGCAGCATGAGTCTCGCTCTGCAGGTGCTGTTCTTGTGTCCGACTGCTGGAACCTCCTACGAATGAGGAGGGAGGGGAAGGGGGTCAGGGAAAACTGCTAAAAAACACGTCAAATGGTAAAAAACAGGGTAAGTAAACATTATCAGGACTGTAAAGTGTGACGAGAGCGGGATAAAAAGAGAGTCAGAAGCGAAAATAACACCTCCTTATAGCTGTTTTCACACATAAACTTCAGACAGTTCTGGGAGAAATATTTTCCAAAGTTGTCCTTACTCAGATTTAGCACAGCAGGAAATAGTCAGATTCAGACATGTTTGCCCTGGGAATGCAACATTTATGGTAAATTGAGTGGTAGCGAAAAAATCAGAGTGTGATTGTAAGAGAATGGTCAGAAAAAGTAAAAATGCAACACAATTTAATGTTTGAGGTTTAATATTATTGGGGTGTGTGTGTCTTTTAGAGCTTTTGAATGCTTTTCTCTATAATCAGAGCTGGTTTAATGTGACACTTTGCAGAATGTATAACACTGCGCACACACAATGTTGGATTATTTTGCAGACTGACTCACATTACAACTGTAAGCCTTTTTTTTGTTTGTTTGTTTTCTTTTAACATAAACTGTATATAAAGATGCACATTTCCACTGTGATGTCACCCACTGGTTTGTGAAGTCTCGTTATGAACACGCTCATTCCCAGAAATGTGATTGAAAAGCCAATACCCTGCATCGTCCACCACATTAAAAAAATATGGCCTGAAACCAGTGACTGAGCCTCTAAAGTCGTCACAAAAGTGTTTGCCGAGGTAACAGAGTAAGTGAGCTGGGGGCCATCAAAGGTATCGCTCCCTACTGGCCATTAAAAATGTTACAGGTTTAAATCTCTTTGGTTGAGTACTTACAAACCAGTTTACTCTGACATAGTACGTATGTAAGTGTTAATTTGCTTGATTAAAATGCTAATAATAGTAGAATATTTGTCTTAGTTTGCAGCTTGCTGGTTTTATAGAGAGGAGTGCTTCCCTGTGCCAAAGCTGCAGTCCTAGCTAGAGGCAAATGACTCCATAACTTCTTGGAAAATATGAATAATGACTTAAGCAGATTAGTATTTCTGGTCCTAACCAGCAAGGGTGGCAAAATTTGAACATCTATTCGGCTAATCCCACGCATCCCTAGTTTAAAAAAAATAACAAAAATACTAACTAGCAACACATGGCTTCCCTCACTTGCAACTGGCTCCGGGATAGGTTGTTAGCTCAGAAATTTAGACATTTAAATAGAAACTTCTATCCTAGAGCTGCTTTTTTTCCCCCTTCTTTTACACTCCTTAACATCTAAGGGACGACATTCGCTAGTCAGACATAATGAGGATCTCATGCGTACGAGTCTGTGTTAGCTCAGCAAAAAAGGAGGTGGAGGAAAGATCCACCAAGAAGGAGGTATCCTTTGCAAGTTAATTTCTCCTATCCCTCCTGTGTTTAAACCATAATGGTTACATAAATCCAGCCTGTTGGAGGGCGTTACTCTGAGGCCATTTTGCAAAAACCAAAGTCAGCCTTGTGTCGTCAGGGGAGGTTGGAGGGGAAAAGAAGAAACGGCTCTTGTAGGAAAGCCAACAAACCTGAGTTTCCTGCCTGAGAGTGAAGCAGTGAGCTTCTGCAGAGAAACAGGTAGAGTTTGTTTGGATGCACAACAATGGCTGATTCTGTGGAGAAAAGACGCCGTTTCCCCTTCTGCCCTGACAGTGACAAGCACGCAGGTCCATTCAGACTCATAGCTGGCTCAAAAACAAGCTCCTCACCTTGTCATCATTTTTCCAGGCAGGCTGCGCTCAGATCATGCATTGATTCATGAGGCTGCTTGGAGAGCTGCTGACTCTCATTTGCCTTTTATATGTTTATGAACACTGCTACACTGCTATTAGTATTAATGGAAGCAGTTTGCTGCAGCACTATAATACCTCACCGCGTAATTAATTCAATTCCAGTGTCTTTACATCCATCTGGGACATTCATTTTCTTCCCTGATTACACACGTGCTGAATTTGAGCTCAATCGTTGTATTTAAGTTTGTCCTTGACTAGAAATGGCAGGCCCTCTGCTGCTGTGCGAACCAGATGTTGTGGTGGAGGAAGCGACAGGTGGGCAGATGGGTGAGAAGGCAGAGGTTGAGTGTGCGGTTTCCTTAAGGTCAGGCCGTGGGCTGTATTTATCAACACTGACACTTGCTGTTTCTCTGCTGCGTGGGTCGTCTGCCATCATCAGCATCGCTGTGGCACATCAGCCAATCAGAGCGCAGCTGTGGGCTTCTGCTGCTCAGGAGTCACATGCATCGGGCAGGGGAATGACTAACAAACGGGCCTCGTGGGAGCAGAAGTCGTTGCTTTGTTTGCAGGCGACAAACTCTGAAGTGACCGCCCCCCCTCTCGCTTTACATAGCATGTTAAAACTTGTCAGCTGACATGTCCGTACGCTTTCTGGAAAACCTCCACGCGGCACGTCTCTGCTCTATTACAGATTATCCACCCCCTCGCCTCACTCGGCCTCCTTTCTGTCATCCCAGCCCGAACACTTTTGATCTGTGGAGAGTGAAGACGCATATAAGGAGGCTGCGCATTTAGCATCACAACAAGCAATTCGAAATGATTAGAGTAAATTGCAGCAAGCTCTTTGTGGCGTGCAGTGAAGGATTTTCCACTGTTTGTTTGTTTGTTGATCCAGCACTGCAGAGACGATAGTGGCTTAATGGAACTGAAACTGGGTCTGCTTTTACTTAAAACCAATACATCTTGAGTAAATAGTCACAAACAAAGAAAAACAACTTTTTGTTGTTTTGTTTTTGTTGCTAGTGGTCCAAGACCCAAACATGATCATTTTACAAAGTTAGAAACTTAAAAATGCCCAAATCATCATATTCAAGTAGCACTTTGACCAGTTTTGTATGACTTTTTGGATTATTTAATTGGAATATAAATGACCAAAATAGGTTATGAATCTTCTTCTGTTGGTTAACTGCTTGATTTGTTACTTGTTTTATGGAAATATGTGTATTGAAGAGCCATTTAAGAGCTGTTCATCATCATTTTTGATTGTGTGACTTTTTGCCCTATGATGTCACGTTAGTTTGCAGCACGTGGCTAACGTTATCAGTGCAAGCAGCCTGCTTTCCTTGCAGGTTAACGTCCAGCTGTGCAGGGTGAGATTTGCTGTTAGGGAAGCAGGGGATTCCCCACCCCCCTCTGGTCTATATGTCCCTGCCTCTGCTAAATACATTTTCATGCACGGTTGAGATAAAGCTTTATTCCACACTCAGATTTTTATTGCTGCATCTTGAAATAATCTACAGTGCAAATGTCAGCTTTGACTTTCAGCGCTCCCGATGCCATTACGGTGGAGATGACGGTGCGTAATGATCTGGATCAGTTCCGCTCCAACATTTCAATAAGCCACAAAGCATCAGTGTCTCAAAGTGAAGACTACATTGACAAAATAAGAGCATGAAACGGATTCAGAGTGTCCGGGAAAAAAAAATCCTAGAAATACTGTGTGTCAATCACATCCCTTATTGTTGACATTAGAATTCCCTACAAAGGCGAGTTGCTTTTTTTCCCCCCAACTTGTTGAACTGCAACTAAGCACCAGATCTGCTGTTGGCAACATCCTGCAGAAATTCTGTGAAGGGCACCCCATCCTTTTTGTTTTTGTTTTTTTTTTCTTCCCCACCAATCGTACCGTGCACCTACTATACCACATAATAGAACGCTTTGTCCAATAGTTGGAGTAGGAAGCATACACTGGATATGTTTATGAGGACATTCATCGACAATGCCTTCTACGCCCCAAACCTTAACTTCGACAAAAGTCTAACTTTAATTTTAAAACCAGTTGTTAATGCTCAACCTGGTCTTTCAAGGAGGGTAGAAAAAGCTGACTAAAAAGTTCTAACTTTTATAAAATTTCATCACTTTAAATGGCCAAATACACCCGTTGCTGTTGCCCTCGTGAACCGCACCACATGCGTAAGCCACGCTTTGGTGTCATTTCAGCTGGGCGTGCACCTCTCAGTAGTAGTGCACGATCGTGTTGGATTTTAACATTCCAACAATATCACTGCAGAAGCTCAAAGATTTCCAGATTACACAGATGCCTGAAAAGATGCGACTTTCTGGAGAAATTTCTCTTCTTCCAATTTTGACTTCTGCTCTTATTCCAGTGCCGATGTGTAGGATTTTTTTTCCTAAATAGCAGGGCGTGCCGTGTTCTCTGCAGACAAAGTCAAACTGATCTTCAGAAAGATAGCTGGACATGTTTCATTTCATTTAGTTTTGCCTTTGGTTTCCTGTGACAAGTGACTTCACTCACACTGTTTCAAGCCATTTTCAAGAAAGCTGCACTCCATAATGTGCTCACTTTGCATCCTTTCAGCAGGAATAATCACACACACGTCCAGTAAGTGTGACCCTGTAGCTGCGCTCTTTTCAAAACAGTGACTTAATGATTGCCTACCTTTTACATGTTTACCTGTGTTATGCTCTCCCAGAACAACCTCTGCACTAGTTTATCAAAATCGCTGCCATTGCTCAACACTAGCAGGCATAGAAAAACTCTGAATAAATAAAAAGCAACAAAAAAATGGCAAAATGTTGAATTTAATCAAAAGGTGTGTAGTCACCGAAACTTGAAGATTTCTGCTTCTTGGCAGTTTTGAATGCTTGCTATAAATGATCCCTAACCCTGCTCCGGTTCACCACTGAGCCACACCACAGGTCTAAAAGTTATTCATGAATCCTTGTGACTGTTTGCTCTTAGTTTAGAAACGCGCACCGGCCTCAGCAGTCAGTCAGCAGAAAGCCAGGATGCTGAATAATGGAGCTGAAAGCTGTATAACTCCAGACTGTGGGCGTTTTCTACGAATCGGTGGACCCTTCGCATGTCAGCAAACAAGTTCCCCCTGTAGGGCCTCTTAAAAAAAACAGGAGCCCTGCCTCGTATCATGGAGCACTGCTTGTTCATTCATAAACTCTGCTCTTTGTTTTGATTGTTTCCGTGCTGCTTGTGTAGGCCACTTGCCATCAGCAGGAAATATGTTGTTTCATCTGTGTGGTTTGTGTTTGTTCGGCATCGACAGAGCCAGGAGGCGGAGGAGGCGTGGGAGGAAGTGAGTGCCGTGTGCCCTAAAGGATCTGTTAGTATCAGGGGAGCTGGATAAGTGAAGGAGGAGGTTTGTCCTTGGTTGTCCGGACCCAGTGGACTGCAGTGGGTCGATGGTGAAAGATTGAAACCCCCTAAACAGTCACAAGGGTCAGCAAGGTCGGGTCAATATTTTAAAGACATACGTCCAGATATATGACTGTTACTGTGTACGCATACGTGCTTTCAGAGAAGGGGCGGAGCTTACCATGCATGTACAAGAGAAAAGGTGTGAGAACTTATCTGTAGGTATTTGCAGACATTAAGCAGCTTTGAAAAGCACCAACTTCAAACAACTTCTAAAACCATTTTGGTTTTTGCCATTTATGTTTAGTTTGTTCTCCTTTCTTTTAGATTCATTAATATTCGTAGTACTTCTCCATGCATTACACAATTTGCTTATTTGTGTAATGCATGAATTAAAACCGGACGCCATCTCAAATCGAAAACAGAAAGCCAGGAACTTACAGGAAGTTACAATATCAGTGTTTGACTATGACTGTCACCCACTAGCAGTGAAGAGGGCAGTTAACAATACATAGTCAAAAGATTATCATTAAAACTAAATCAAAATTTGCTGTCCAAAAAAAACAGAAAGTACAAGTAAAATAAAAAGTAAAAACTAATTAGATTTATTATAGTTTTGTATTTTCTGAGTGAGTGGTGGCTCCACATGAGGCCTGAGCCCAGTTGGACCCGCTGAGCTACCTGATGAGCCCCTCTCCTGGGCCTGGCTCCTGAGTGGAGCCCTGGTAACCCTTTGCCGGACGATGTAACAGGGTCCGAAGATATTACAGCATTTAATGCCTTGAAATCATCAGTGCTGATAACACATGTTCTTCCTGTTGTTTGAAAATTGTTTTGTGGACGCTTCTTTTTTTCCACGTAGACAGCAACATTTGAGGAAGAGAGTAGAGAGTGCACATTCACCTTTGGGTAGTTGTGTGTAATGCACTCCCTTTTTAAAATAGAAATTTAGGTTGCAGACATATCTTGTTAAAATCGTTATTATTATTTTACTGCAGAAAATCATTTTAGGCCTAGTTCATTTTTGATGTTACTCATATACTTTTGATATTATGCATGCACAAACCACGATGTAAAAGTACACCACAAAGATTAAATATAAAAAGATTAGATTTAAACATCATATTTTATTTACTTTAGTTTTCTTTTCTTTTGTTGAATTATGCTCTTCATCAAGGGTTTAAAGAATAAGAAAGTTACTTTTTAAAAGGGTGGTTTACTGGTAAAATATGTCTATGTGGGAACAATAACCTTAGAGAAATGGTTTTGGAAAAAAGGATCTGCTAGGAAAATAGTTATTAAATATAACTCTAGTTCTATGAGTGAGTGTGTGTAACTGCCCAATGGAATTTACTACTTCCTCTACCCCTGCATCACATAAGTACACTTTTCCATTTGTGTAAAGACAATAATCGAGTGAAACGGTCACCCATAATGGTGAAGTGTTAAGCAGTGAAAAGTGTGCTATGAAGCTGTGAGCAACCCCGCTTCTGTGGTTGCAGTTTGGAGAAGGCCTCGGCGAAGACTAGTGACAGATCACCAAAGAAGACATCCTCCAGAAGCAGTAGTGACTGAGCATTTGGAATATCTTGAAGATTGTTGTGGTTATGTAACTGGAAGGCTTGTAATGACCAGTGGCCCATGAGCTTAACTGGGTTGTCTGGGATCCCTTTGCAAAAAGCGGGAGTAGCTGCTCAGATATGGAAGAATGGCTGGAAAAGAGATCATGAGAAATTCTGGACAATGAGAGAACTCGATGAATCTGGTAGCGACATGGCAGTACTCAGTGATGACGGAGAGTCTGAAGGGGAAGCGTGCTGGGATTTTCAAAGCTCAAGGTTAATGGGCTAATGGCTTGTAAGAGCTCAGGGGTGAGTACATCTTAAAACAGAACATGGATGGGGCGGGGGGCTGCCTGACTCGCTAGTTGGTAAAGGAGAACAAACACCCTGTAGTGTGAGAAGGCATAGTCAGATATGCAGTCAGAACTGGTAGGGGAGTATTGGGGTGTGATCTAGCTCCTAAGATAAATCATCTCCAATTAATGCATTATTATAACAATGTTAAAGTCTTAAACTAATTGCCGACTTTAACTACTGCCAGCTAGTTTCTAACTCCGGGTGTCAATTTTAGCAAAAACTTCAAACAATCTTCTATTTTCTGCCTCTGGTGTGCTTTTGGTTTCAGGGATTATTGGTGTACATAGTGAGGCACTGAAAAAGTGTTATGCAATAACAGATCAGTCTTGTCTCTGCTTGTTTTTCATGCCATTGTTATATCTTAGTCAGTATGACAAGAAACGGGTATTAAAGTTAATTGTGTGTGGGTTTTAAAAAGGTCTTTAGTTTATCGTGGTGAACCCTGCAGAAACTTGGGTCAAGCGGTCATGCTGAGCCTCTGAGCAATTGTGTTGTACCAGCTATCAGGTCAGTTGACTGTAGCACCGACTTATTTTTTTTAAATCGAAAGCCGCTCAGGCGTGGTGCACCAGCAGCGGCATTTCTGCAGCCTTGGACGAAGATAAATGCCACCCACAGGGGAGTGAAAAGGAGAAAGAAAAGGGGGCAAAGCAACGGTTGATAATAGGGAAGGGAACGGCGTAGATGGCAGCCTGCCAGAGTTCGGCGTGTGAAAGTGCGAGGGAGAAAGATGTCTGTTAGGAGAGCAATGGGGATAAATGTAAAGACGGTTAATAAGGAGGCTGTGAAAATATGTGTTGGAGGGTGAGGAGGAGGAGGAGGAGGAGGAGGAGGAGGAGGAAGGGGTTCTGCCTACTGGCAAAGCTTCTTCCTCTTGCATAACACGGGCCATCTCTTCCTTTAGCTGGTGTTGCCATGGGGAGAGATGTTGGCCGTGAAGGGGCGATTGCTGAGCTCCCGATGCCTCTCGGGTTCAAGAGTCTCTTGGGAATTCTAAACCACGATGATCCCCAACTGCCCTCCTCCTCGTTAGGGCGCTTGCTGAGGAAAAGCTGGAGGAAAAGCCTGATTGGTTGTATTTTTAGACCTTGCTTTCTGGATGATTTAAGCAAATCTGCTCCCACCCCCAAACCCCTTTTTAGCTGGTGCCATGTGAAACTCTGTGAGAGGGAGCGAGAAGTTGTGTGCGGTGCTGGAGGGCCTTGATGTGTGACTCAGGCTTTAGTTCAGGTGTGCCTCGTGAAATGAAATGCAGGCATTGTTTATTACTGTACCAAGACTTTATTTTCCATGTGCACAGAATGACTAACTATGAGTCTCAGGCAGCGAGTACAGGTGTTCAGAGGAGAGAAGCGTATTCCTGGGGGTGAGTGATGAAAGAAGGCTTCTCTGGTGCTGAAATATTAGTTAAAAAAAAATCCTTCCTAAACATTAACCCTCAATTTGGTTCATGGCTACTTGTAATCTAACTTTTTGTGGAAGTTGCAGTACCATTGACTTCCATCAGTGCATTTTCTACCGCTCATCTAGATATCCTAAGTGGGGTTTTTGTTAAACTTGAGGGAAACGAGACATGAGACTTAATCCAACCAGCGTGTTCTGGGTCTACCCTGGGGTCTTTTGGTTGGACATCCTAACAACACCTCACCAAGCCTCCAGGAGGCTTCTTAGTCAGATACCAAAACTATCAAATGGCTTGTTTCTACTGTTAGCCCCACCTAAGGTGGTAAGGGTAGCCTAACCTAGCATATCAATTGCCACATGATCTACAAAGCACCTTCCCCTTATCTAATCTGTTCTAATGATGGAAAATGGAGATCTCGGGCAGTCTTTTTATGTAGAGACATGACAAGCGGGGTTAACTGCTAGCTAGTCTCTATTAATGTTTATAAAAAAATTGATATCTGTCATCTCACTCAAAAAGAAGCTTAGTGAGCTTGGTCCCCCAAAGGCTGCATACTGTTTAAACCCTTTTTGTAGATCAAAAAAATATATTCATGTCATCCCAACTACACCTGCATACATATACTCTGATTCTAATTAATACTTTAGATTACATTCCAAGTATTAAGTATAACTGTAGTATTTGGCATGATTTTAAAAAGTAACTGTAGAACAAGAGACTGAAGTCTCCATGTGAACGGTTCTCTCTGTGTTATCCCTGCAAAAACTGGCGGCCCCAGTTTAGGCGGGTACCCCACCTCGCCCTGTGACAGCTGGAGCAGGCTCAAGCCCCTCCAGCGACCCTGAAGTAGGTAGGATGGATGGATGACCAAAAAAGTAACACTCAGAAAGCACATTTTAATGGCAGAGGTTAAACTCTGTCTATAGGAGTATTGCATATATTTTTAGTATTTTAAACTGACTACTTGGCATTTTTAGATGTCTCTGATATGTGTGAAAAGTGGATGAGTTCTGTGGTGTCTGGCCATTTGCACTGGATCGGTTAGGTCTGGGGATTCAGTGGCTCGCTCCCGATCGTGTTGGCATCTCTTGGGTTTGGTGGCCGGTTTAATGACTCGGGCTCTTTAGAGGATGCCTCAAGCTTTTTTCAGAGCAGTTTGCGCATTTTTCTTCCTTTGGGGACCGTTGCTATGTCCACAGAGGGTGTGCTCGGTCTGAAACGATTTTGGGTGGGCATGCATGTGTCAGCATAACAACCACAGAGGTGCCAGGCATTGTAATGAAAGCTCAATGTTATTCACATGTCTGCAATTTTAATGTTGTGGCTGATTAATGATTTCACAAAATTCTATCCTCCTGAAACATCTCGCAATGTTTACACGGTGGCATAGCTGTGTACGGTTCAGGCTGACCATATTCATCACACATCCCGCAGACATTTGTATAACAGCTTCTTCATTAGTCCCTACAGTCGTCTGCACAGATCAGATCAATGCACAGAGCAGATAGATGGGTATTTATAGCCTCTACGGGGGTGTGGGAGGGTGAATGCCCAGTGTAGGTTAGCGGATAATGTGGACACTGTGTGTGTGTGTGTGTGTGTGTGTGTGTGTATATATATATATGTGTGAGCCTAGGGGAATTAGGGACTTGTGGTGTTTGTACAGCTCCCATCCTGCTTTTTTGTTTTGTTTTGTTTGTTTGGGGGGGGGTTCTTGCAGGAAGAGAGAGCTCTGATACACGGTTCGGGGAAGTCAGTTCTCAGGCAGTGAGGGCTTTCCCAGATTTAGAGTAGGGATTAGGAAAAAAAAGAAAAAAGAAAGGAAGGAGGGGAAAGAGGGAGGAGAGGATTGGGGGGAGGAACACGAAGCCAGGCAGGGAGGAGAAAGAAGCGTGGTTGCTACACTGACAGTAGAGAAACCAGGCAGAAGTGAGAAGTGAAAGCGCAGAGACACAGCTGTGTGTTAGTGTGTGAGGACAGACGGCAGCCAGACGCTCGGCTTTCCGCTCTGCAGTGCCGATTCAGTCTTGTGCTTTTCTTTTCTCTTCTTCTCTCTGGGAGACGGAGAGAGCACAGAGGAATGTCAGCGGTTATTGGTTGGGAAAGTGTCTGCCGTCTGGGTCGGAAATGTCAGGTGTTTCCCCGTAAGCGTTTCTGACTCCAGGAGGGAAAACCAAGCGGGAGCAGCCAGCTGCTCTCTGAGAAAGTCTCGACTTTCTTTGGTACTCTTCTTCCCTCCTATCAGGTATTGTGCAGCCGCTGCGAGAGCTCGTCTTTGTGCTGATCAGTTTGTATTTTATTCCTTGCTGCAGGCTTTTGTTTCAGTGTGGGCTGCTTCATTGTCTGCTTGTTTCTGTCTGTACCTTCCTACTCATTTTCTCATCTCACCACAGGTTTTTGTTGAAGTTTGTAATTATTCCTCAGTTTGTCTCACTTTTTTTTTCTTTTCTTTTTTTTATAGCATTGTTTCATCTTGATGTGTTGGGGAAAATGAGTTTAACATTTATTAAGATTCATCGGTTTTCTTGTGTTTTCAAAAATCCTGCCAATAGCTGATAAGCTGCTCATTATTTTCTTGACACGATGCCAGAAAATAGCAGGAAATATTCTCCATAACCTCCCCAGAGCTCAAGATTAGCTATTGGCTTCACAAGTGCAACAAGTGCTGCATGTACATGATGCATAAAAATGTTGAATTAAATCAGAAGATCATCACATTTGAGGAGCTCAAACTTTCAAATGCTCAGAAGCAGCAAATTTTTTTTTTTTCTTCCAGTGGTTAAATTAAAAGAAACTGAATGTCAGAGAGTTTCAAAACTTTATCAGTATTCCATGACTGAAACATGATCTGAGTAACGGCGACGTAGGTTAAGAGGTTTAACGCCTCCAATGGCTCACTAAAATCCCCACCAGCAGCCCAGCTCAGACACTCCAGCGCTCGTCTGGGGCAACAAGTTCGGCCTCGGTGGCCGGACAGCAGCAGCTGACGCACAACATGAGCTAGAGGAGAGTGTAAGCTTGTGAGCTGCAGTCGGGGATGAGCTGGAGGCGTTACGCAACAGCTCGTAGAGAGATAGAGCGAAGCTGAACTTGGACACTTTTGGCTTCTTCTCCTTCTTCCACACAGTATGAAATAATCACAGAGCTCCTCTCCCTCCCCCGCTGAGCAGCTTCATGCAAGAATAGAAATACCTGTTATGCTACCAGAGTGTTTAAGATCACTGTTACCTGGAGATGTGTTTATTTGCAAGTTTTCCCCCCTTTTGTCTTTTTCTGCTGTGATTTGATTACATGCATCATCTCGTTAGCTCTTCCTGACTTGGCAGGGGTCATGGTTAATACTCCGGTGCTGGAGGGTTTCCTGTTTACCACACTCGTTCACTCAGTCACTCACTGTGTTTGTCCGCCAATATCGAAATAATCTTAATAAATGACGATTTACTTGAAGCTGTGACTTAAAGGTCCACTGAGTGACATTAGGTTTGTTTCACCTGTGGTGTTTCGATGCTACCATCTCGTTGCATGATCTTTTTCTTCAGTGGTTTTACAGCAGTGGATATAAATTGGCATAAACTTGCATTTTTTTTGTGCAGATAAGTTTATAGATTTTATTAGATTTTTTTTTTGTTTTTTGTTTTTTTTGCTTCACGCTCAGTGGATGCTACAAGGAAAAACAATGCTGATAGTTGGCTCACCTTTCGAAATTAATTGAATATTATCATCAATGTTGTCAATGAAAGGCCATTATTAGTTGTATACCACACATATCTGCAAAGAAAGCATTCTTGTTTAGCTACTATTATACCACAATATCATAAATAAACAGAAAGTAACCTAGATTATGTAGACAACTTGGAAATACCAGGTAGATCTTATGACCGAGATATTACGACCTTTACTTTGAGTCCACGCTGAAACCTCAAATCAAAACTACTGATCATTCTTTGGCTTGAGTCAAATGACTTCCCATTTATTTATAAAGTGACAAACAAAAAATACAAATAAAGAAATGAAAAATGAACAAAAGGGAAGTGGATACACATCGGGGACTCCAAGCCCAAAACATGAGAAAAAAAAAAAAAAAGCACTACTCTTTCTAGAA
>VVHJ01044323.1:7877-29686 GCA_015107715.1 Tylochromis polylepis | reverse complement strand
TACAAAAAGAGAGAGAGAGAGAGAGAGAGAGAGAGAGAGAGAGAGAAAAAAAAAGGACTTTCATTATATATTAAATCCCTCATAAAAAAAATCTAGCTGTCTTAAATACAGAAAATACATATTCCAAAGTGCTATGATCCTGAAACTTGTGGTGGCACAACAACAAAAAATGAGGTGTAAATCTCAGACTGACAGTCGACATCAACATTCCAGTGTGTCCTCAAAGCTTTAAACCCTACATGCATAAACCCAACACTCTCCTTCTGAAGACTCCACACACTGTGCTATTATTTGATGGCATAACCTTCACGAAACACTCAGCCTTCAAGGCAACTGAAGAAAATCCCTACCAAGGCACAAAATGAAGGTCTGAAATACTGTAGCTCTCTGGCAACACTATATTATAATATGACTTTTAGTTTTACTGTAGTGTTTGAACATGAATTGTGTAGTAGACTTTTTATCTTAAAGAAATATTGATTCATCTTTTAGCTGTGATCAGTAATCACCTTTAAAGAATACCTATAGTTGCACTGTTAAAAACCAAAGTAAATCCATTCCTTGATCCATCCATCCAGTTTCTTTTGCTTATTCAATTCAGGATCAGGGGGGCAGACCCTACCTATCCCAGTTGTCATGGTACACGCTGAACAGGTCACCAATCTATCAAGGGCTTATAATAAAATCCACTGAATAAAATATTGCCACTTGACTGAAAACTGAAAAGTCAGGGATTTTGGACATATCCAAAATAATTACTTGCACATTTTAAGATCCTCTCCAGACATTACTACAAAAATATCCCTACAACCTGAAAATTTAACAAAGTGCGTATCATCTGTTTAAATAACACTACTGTAAATTGACAGAATAATATGTAGGCAATGTTTGTTTTTTTTTACTTTAAATCATCTTCCTAAACTTTAAGAATTGTACTCTTTTAAATAAAGTACCAGGCTTTGTTAATACATGAAAATTCTGTTATTCAGAAATAATCCATAAGAATATAAAAATTCTAATATCATTGTTTATCCCTCTTGCAATTTGCTACTTATTTATTTATTGCGCCGCAAAAATAATCAGTTCCCTTTCTATCAAAGGAGTGACACTAAACGAAGGCCTGTATGATTATTTGGACTTCAATTTCAAGTCCAGCACTTGTTTCACTTTCCTCAGCATTAAAGCAGCAATTCCAACACACATAATCAAAGTGACCACATACAGCCCCACAAACAGAACAGCATCACCATTTCCGTGCAGACTTGAGTACAACTTCCTGCGGCCCACAAAGTCCAGGTAGGAGGCATGGATCTGACACAGGGTGCAGCAAGATAAGAAAACGTGGAATATTTGATGACTCTGTCCCACAAAATCGCACCGCCCGGGGAAACAGCGCTCCAGCAGAGGGCAGGTGAAGAAGAAGGCACAGCTGAGAAAGAAAGCCACCTGGCCAAAGTGGTAGATGATGGCTGGATCACTGCTGGACCAGAAAAACAGTCTCTTGGCCACTGGACTGATGTCCCAGGAATAGGCGAGTGCTGAGGGCACCACCTGGCACACCTTACGCACCCACGTTGGTAGGGTGTGGTTGCAGTATTTGCCGTAGCAGCATCCCAAACATGAAAGACAGCTGAGGACTGTGGCAGTGGGCATGAAGATACCACTCACCAGCCCATGCAAGCTTTCATCCACAGCATAGTAAAAGTGGACCACAGCACTGCCGTACTGATACTGTGCTACCCCTACGTAGTCCAGAAAGTAGAAGCAATAATGAGTAAGGTCAGACTTTCCTCCCAGTAAGTGAGCAGCGACACTGAATGCAGAGTAGGTCAAAGACGACAGGACAAGGATGAGCAGGGGCCACGAAGGACGGTCATTGATAAAGTCTACAGTCTCAGTGAGCTGGCACAATTTAATCAGCAACACTAAAAATGCCACCAGGTGAGTCCAAATGTTGAGGGTCTCATTGTGGCGCTGAAACAAGGACAGGAAGTAGTAGCGCCAGTTTTGGTTGAGTGGACGGTAGCCGGTGCAGACGTAGCGTTCCCGGAAGTAGGAGGGAACCTCGGTGTCTCTGACAGTGCCGGGCATGGAGGGTGCAGCGTCAGTCAGCAACTGGGGAACCTGCCGGATCTGCTGCAGGCTGATGAACACTCGGCCGATGCTCTCCATCACAATGGTTGCCATGATTGTTAGTAGCTGGCTAATGCACACTGGGTAGTTCCTGCAGATAAGTTTTTAAGAGTTAAAACCCACAGAAATAAACAGCTTAATCAGATTTGTTTTACTCTCAACCATTTCATTATGCTACAACTACAGTGATATACATTGGCAAAGCAGGCTGTGGGGACGGTTCCAGGGATTGTTTGAATAGATTTTTTCTGTATTCAAAGCAGAAAGCATCTATCAAGTGTTGCCACAATTAGGCAGTTCTTCTATATACATACACACACACACACACACACACATATACATATATATATATATATATATGCGCAGAACGTTTCAGGTGAGAAGAAATGTGAATGCAATGCCCACTCGGTTGTTTTTCTACCCCTACTAGGGATGTTTATGCTCATCTAAACCGCCTACTGCAACTAAAAGGAAGTCAGTTAGACACAAAACAGGTCATCAGCATGTGAAAGGAAGCACAAAATACTATATTGGCAAAAATACATGTTTGTTTTTAGATTCAACAGACAAAAAAAGTAATTAGTGAGTTTTACATGTCACCACTGGGGTACTTTTGAACTTTATAAAGAATTATCTGGCTAGTGTCATATCCAGCTACAGGCAGGGCTTTCCACAGTTAGATCTAGAGCTTGTCCACCCAATCAGATGTTAAAGTTACAGCGTGTAAATTTTTCACCACTAGATGTCAGTATGTTGCAGATTGCAGTCAAATGAGTTCTGTTTTCCTACCCTCCAATTGTGTGATGTATAATTCTGGTGGCTCCTATAGAACAAACATGATTTAGTCAGCCCATAACGGTCAGCATGTTTCTACTACTGTTTAGACTGGATCAACCCCCAGTTTATCTGTGGAAGGCTGTCGATCCACTCTTTACTTCAGCTGTTAATGTTGGGTGAGAAGCATTTTATTTACTCTGGAAAAGGCTGTAAAACTTTGTGAAAGGAGTCCAATACAGGTGAGTGAGTAGCTGTTAGCTGTTGTTCGCTGGTGTTAATCAAACTTTCTTTGGAAATGGATCTAACATTGCTGAACTCGGATACTTGGTCAATAAATTCTCACATGATGTAGTCTAGCTGTTTATCAAGAGAAAGTGTGATTTTTAGGATGCTCGAGCCTAATATTAGCTGGCATAATGTTAGCCTATAAAAAGTTTTTGCTGTTCAGCCAGTTCTTGCCAGCTGCTCAGAAACGGGAGAGCTGCATGTCTAATATTGCTGACAATAAGCAATTGTAACAATATTGGGATAAATGAGCATTTTCATGCATGTTTTTGTGTATAAATATCTGAAAATGCTTCCAGATGTGTAAACATGTTTTGGAGAGCGCTGACTTTGGTTCAGGAGATGAGGCCAGGAAGAAGAGGATGGCCTCTATTACTTTCTACTTCTTTGGTGAATGGGAGCCCTTCTTTGATGATAAACACAGGTATAATGTTTTATATCTGGAGTCTGATGGCATGAATTTAAATATCCCTCAACTAAAAGTCAACGTTTATGACTCATTTTCTCCTCCAACTGTAGATGTAATTACACACTATTCTATGTATATTTGTGAGAACAATAAACTTTTTTCTATTAAACAGCTTAAATAATTAATGACTGTACCTTTAAGAAAACTATCTGGTGTTGTTCAGCCAATAAAAAAAAAAAAGTAAGCCTAGGGAACACAATGCCATTTCTAACATGTGAATTGCTGAGTAGATTACAGCAGGTCTCTAACATCTCCCACTGTACATCCTTTTAATGCTAACAATTTCCAAAGTCCCAGAGGTTAAAAGAAACAAACCACTGTGTCCTTTGGAGTGTCTACTATGAAGCCGGGGAAAGGCAACAAGCGCAGGCCCTCTACTTGTAAAAGCTTCATTTGGTTGCTCCCTTATTTGCAAGGGGTCACCCCTAGTAGATGGATCTAATTGATCTGTCACATATTTATGCTGGGTGCCCTTCCTGATACAGCACTCCCAGAGATTTGTTTACACATGTTGGGCAAATGTGTAAACACTACACCATCAAGGTAATACACAGTCCCTTTGCTTGTAGAAGCACTCAAACATATAGCCTGCTTTACCTCATATAGAGTCAGTATATGTTGCTTCCCCTGCCCTAAAGCCCAAATTTCAGTCTAGTTCCACTCTACCTGTCAGAGCAGTTTTGTGTTGTTAAGATGTGTCCTAATGCTCTCTCTCTTCCCAGCTTAAGCTAATGCATGTAACGAAAATATATATCTATGCTGAGGTGTTTTAGTCAGAACCCCCCCCACACACACACACTCCAAAAAACAAAAACATTTTCACTTATTTACATCTGTAATGATTGGCTGCAGAGGTCTGAGAGAGAAGCTGCCACTTCTTGTGTGCTCGTGCAAGTGTATTAAGTTACTAAGTTTTCAGTTAGAGCAGTTATTTTGCTCTCAAGGGATTATCTTGCTTTTACCGCAACTACTGAAAGGGCCCTGTTTTAAAGAGTATTCATAGTAAAGCATTTTGACACACCAAGAAGAGTAAAGCAGCTTTTGCTGTATGGGTTTAGAGTCTATGTGTGAATGAACTGTGTGGCTCTTACAGCTCTTGATTTCCTGCAGAGACTGCTGTACTTCAGCAGTATCAACAAAATTCATCATATAAACTCGTCAACTCCCCCCTTGTGTTACAAACCAAGGGCACCCCTTTCCTTTGCAGCTGTGTGCTTTATCCCCTCTTTCGCAGGTTATTTCAGCTTGAGCCAAGATGACGTCACTAACTAAAACCTTTGGTCCCCAAGCCCTATCTAGAAGAAGCAAAAGTTGTAATAGGCTTCAAGAGAACTTATGGAAAGATTATTAAAGGTCAAAGTTCACTTTATCTTACTCAGTACACTGCTGGGGTGCAGTGTGTGACCGAGGTGCTACTGTGCTGTCCTGCTGGATCGGCAGGTGAATTTTGTCATGGTCATTTTTGACAGGAATCATGTAAACACATCTCAGAGAAAAGACTCGAACCTGCAACCTGTGGGTAACTAATCGGCTGTTCCTGTTAATGTCTGGCCCAAGTTGCGCCTATTCTTTGTAACTGGCCGCCCTCACTTACTGCAGCAGGCTAGAACCGGTCCTGAGCTGGGTTCTCCAGCCCCTTCCGGTCTGTACTTCAGCAAATGGAGGATTTAAAAAAAAAAAAGGTTCTCTATATTAATGTGCAGTAGTAGGCTATTGTAGAATAAGAACGTGACATTGACAAAGAACACAACGCCTCACATCACTTTACTGCCTCCTAAAGCCCTTTAAAAAAGAAAAAAGAAGAAAAAAAGCATGCTACAGCCTGATGAATATCAAACCTCCCTCGCTAAAGTGGTGTCGATTTACTAGATAATTGCGTGTATGCTACCGGGAGAGTCTGGGGAAGAAAACCTCCCAAAACAGTTCTTTAAAAGTAAAAAGGCGACTTAATGTGTCCATCACATTAGCGGTCTGCTTACTGTTCAAATACCCATGAAGTCATAAATGAATGTCTCACCTGCCAGCCTCGGTTCCTCGATGCCGCCGCTTAAATGACTACTCCTTCCTCCTCCACCTGCCGACACCACGTTCAACAGATTGAACCGCTCCTCTGAAACTACCGTCGAGGGACTGGAAATGCGACCGGAAGTTTAGTCTTTTACCCCACAAAAATAAAAGCGTTGTTTTCAATCATGCATCGTAGTTGTTATTCCTGTTTGCGGTATAGTTTTGTTTCCATTGCAAATAAATAAATACATCCATAATAAAATGTCACCCTTCCCCAAACACCCCGAACACTGAACTAACAATTGAACCTTATAGAGTCCAGCGTTAAACACCCCTGATGGATGGAAAACCAACACTGACATTGTCTTCAACACCTTTCCGGTTTTCTGAGATCACGCGTTAAAGCTAGCCTCTTGAGCTGGAGAATGACTTAGTTTTAGTTACAGAGAGGCATATCAGGGGTACTTCCCAAAGCATAGGAGCATGTACTCTAAAAACTTCACAGAATTCAATCTGATAATTAGAAGTCAAATCTAATAATAACTGCTAGAAATTTGAAGATTTGCTGACTTTTTCTGCATTATAAAATTTTAAATCATTTTCCTCGGAAGTTATTCTACCCCTATCTTTTCGGTGCATTTAGGATTCTTAAACGATTGTCTGGGATGGTTGTTAAACTTAATGTCAGATACCGTTTTATTTTGAAAAGGGATAACGGAAGTTGAATCGTGCTCTTATTTTTCTGACACCGGGTGGATGTTGAGGAAGAAGATGGTTTTCTAAAAACATTACAACGAAGTACCGAAAGAAAGTCTCCGAAGTGAGTTGCCTTAAGCATTACTCTACATTTGGGAGGACAGAAAAAATACACTTGAATCACAAAAGGCATTTTTTCCAGACATTTAATTCAACGTCAAAAGTCCCGGACAGCAGCTAAATCAGTGCATTTGTATGAGGGAAGGGCAGAGGAAGGTGCTTAGACTGCCTCGGGGTGATTTTTCTGGAACATTCGTTATCAGTGACTTTGCTCCGGAGCTTTACAGAGTTTACACAGACACCGTTACATAATCTGGCATTCAGGCAACCGCCGCTATGACCACACCACTTAAGTATGATTTGAATAGTGAGGCTTTTACGAACGCGTTTTGTTATTGTAGTAATTTTGACCAACAAAAAGTTCTCACATAAAAAAAGTGCAGAATTTTAAAATCTAAATTCATGTGATTAACACATAAGAGAATTTGTTGTTTGTCAGACCAAATAAAAGTTCTTCCTCGTAAAAAAAATATTCTCTGGAAACTATGGGGAAAATAGGGAAAACTACAGGGACACATCGTACATTAATATACGCCCTAGTTTTATGGCTTCGAGATATCAATTTTCTTATAAAAACCTTTTGCAAGAAAATGAGCAGGTTATACAAGTCTTTTTTTAAACTGTGAGATTTAAGGATGTTGTGTACTGTTAAAAAAAAAAGTGGTTGAAATATTGTAAGGGCATTTTGTGCGACATTTGTTTTGAATTCAATTCAGACTTTGTAAAAAATTGCTAAAGTTTTCTATAACCAAGAATCTTTGACTGGAATATTGACATGAGCTCCTTTGTAGTTTAGGTCTAAACCAACAGATCTGGACCCGCTTTGTAATTATTTTGTCTGCAGCAGTGGTCAGACATGAGCTCTGCGGATTGCAAGCTGTACAGTGTGCTTGCATATTTCACAAGACACAGTTTTACCTTTGGAGCATACATCAATGCATTACACCACTGAGACCTTGAAAGTACGATACAGAAACGCATTTTGATTGCATGTGCTGCCTTTATAATATTGTGTCTTATCATCACAGGACCTGTACATTGTATTGCAATAAACAAGTTTCCTCTGAATTTCTTAGAATGAAAACCTTAAAACAAGACAGAGGAGATAAACTCAAATTCTGAAGTGCCTTTTAAAGAGGACAATTTGTACCCTCTATGCTTTGCTCTCAGATGTGTAATTATAAAGGAGTTGCTTTTGGGAGTGAGCCAAACATGGAGGACATGTCTGCATGTTTAGATTTAGGATTAATATTGGAAAAATATTGGATATTTTAGCATAATCCCAAGGGGTTGCAGAATATATCTATCATATGATGGTTAAACATGTAAAATGCAATAAATGCACTGAGGTGTTGTGTATTGTATGCATGAGCATGGCTTTCTTTTGAGCACTGAGGGGGATGCATTAATTTGGGTTATTGTGAGTACCAAAGGCTTCTGTTTTTATATATTGTCAATGGCTTATTTATGTAAAGCAAAACCTCCATATTAAGCACCAGGTCACAATACAACATGTACTGGAATACAACACACACGCTCAGGCAGTGTTGCAGTCAAATTACTGCCGATATCCGCATCAACACACATACAGGAATAATACTCTTCTGGGTTTTTTTTTCTTGTGTGTTTTCTATGTTTCAGGAAATTATTTTGTGTCTTTTGTTTGACCTCCTTCTTCTTTTCCCTTCTGGCTATCAACCTGCCTGCATGTGCACGCCATAATAACTTATGCTGTTGTAATTTAGGTAAAGATTGTTATTGGAAATCTTAAAAACCCTCCTTAACCGTTTGAAACACTTCTTTCATGCCACATTGCCCATGACAGGAAAAGGAAGCTCAACTCTGAATAGGTGCTTGCTTTGATCTTTTCACCAGCTGGATGGTGTCCAAAACAATTTACCATCGAGATGTAATTGTTTGCAACTTGACTAAGAATGACCTGATAAATAGACTTATTTATAGTGGTTGTTTTTTTTCTTCTTTCTTTTTTTTTAGAGCACTTAGTTGTGGTCAAATAAAGTAGGTAAAATAGGTTATGTCCCATAAGGCTTCTATTTAGAAGACAGATTATTTTGAATGTGGAACATCAAATCAGTTTTAGTCCATAGTGTGAGACCCCTCTTTCAAACAACTTCAAAGTTAACAGCGTACTTACTTAGTACACAGCTATGCACCTACCAAGTGTAAGGTAGAATTAAAGAATTGTTTCTGATATAAGCAAAGGACAGTCAGACGCACACATTCACAGAGTCACCAGTAAATTAGAGAGCTTTGCATGGTGGGCGATTATCATCATGCCTACATTTCCTCCAGTGCGTCAGAAAATACATTTAATAGAAAGAATCTGTCTCGAAGTTAATTAAAAATGGGTTTTCTTGTGCAGTATTAGAACTGAAAATTTGTACTCATGCTCTAATCTTTTGCATAACATCCTAGTGTCTGTGTAATTTCATCTACATTTACTTCAGCAGGCAGAGTGTCTTTTAGTGTTACAGACACATCAGCAGTAACTCTGTTTCTTTTCACAGTTTTAAATATAGACATAAGTCTGCTGAGAAAAAAAAGTAAAGACTATAATGTTTTCACTCTGTCACTCCCTCCTTCTCACTGTTTATCTCTCACAGAAGTATTTGCACACTTCCTGTTGTTAACCACACTTGTTTAGTAATACATACTCCCTGTTTCTACTTTGTTTTTTTCACGCTCTAACATTGCTCTCCGTTAACGTTGACACTGTCTGTTTTCGATTCTGTTACATTGGAGTTTATTTTTGTTGTCTTGATAGAAATATGCTATTTATCTTTTTTTTTAAAACATTTCATCTTAAAAAAGGCACGACTCAAACCATCATTCACTCAGCCTGTCCTGCTTGTGTTAGTTCCATCAGTTTATTGGTCGCTTTAAAGATGAAGTAAATATTTGTCTACTTTTATTTTATTAAAAATTATCTGTAAGGGTGGAGAAAACTCATTATATGCATTGCTACACTAAAGCGAATTATAACATTCTCAGAGGCATATCGGACATAGTGAAGCATGGATTTGGACAAATCCACTTGTGTTAATATGTTAGTTATATTGTGTATAATGAAGAATATGAACTAAATTTGAAAAGAGTCAAAAGCAGAAGTACATTCCTAAGAAAAAGTTGAATCCTGTAAAACTAGAAAACTGTGACATCTAGTGGACAAAAATGTAAACTAAAATTAATATCTTAAAATTAAATCTTCTATTTTAATGTACTGTCTATGGCGAACCTTGCAAGCACTAGCTGATATATATACACACACACGAATGTTGGGTGTGTATGGTGTCGTTGTGTAACACCTAAAACAACCAGAGGCCTATACTACAAGGCAGGATTTTGGATTATCCAGGTAACTTCAGGGTTAATCCTGGGTTTTCTGTATTACAAATGTGGTTCACTTCTTACTGGGGTAAATATCCTTGGTAAATTATGCTGTCGACCAAACCAGCTCCTGGAGCAGGTAATGTTCCAGATTGAATCACTGCCTACTGACCAATCAGTTCTCCAGAGGATAGTGTCACCATTCCTAATAAAATCCCTCAGGGAGAGAAGGAGGGTCTAAAGTGTTTCAGTAGCATCTACAGTCTTGTGTGTCTTTATTTTTCGCTGATGAACATCTGTTATATCTCTTATAGCTGTTAATAGCTGTTAATTTAATACCCTAATTATAATCTTCCTATAATAATCTGCGTGTTTGTTTCTTTGTCCAACAATTCTTCCTACACAATCAGGATTTAAGCAGCCAAACTTGGCACACAGGTCGGTCTCAGGCCTCTCAAGGTTCTTATCAATAGCAGATGGTATCAATATCTTATCAATAGCAACATTTTTATTTATTTATTTACATTTATGCAACAATAGCACCTTATAAAAGCATTACAATAATTTTTATTTCACATTGAATTTCTCATAGATTTTTTTCACACAAAACACTAAGTATGCATATTATATTGTATTATGACACCTAGGTTCCATAGTAACCACCTGGTAACAGGCTAAAATGACCTGTTCTTTACTTCAATATACCTACAACACCTTATGAAAGCATGCTGTAATTCTATCTCATCAATAGATCTGAAAAATGATGAATTATACAGTCTCATTTTCATTTCACAGCCGAACAGTACTGTAATATAAGTATTCACTAATAATAATAATAAAATAAAGTAAAACAAGTAAAATATTTCAAAATCAAGCAAAACAATTTTAAGTGGCTTACTTGATTGAGTTTTAAAAAAAATCAGATATTAAAATGAGAAAACAGATGATTCTCTGCTATTCACATATGTTGCACTGTAGAGCATTATTGCATGAGGTATGGAAGATTTCCTGCCTGTGTTCTGGCAGCGGTGCTGAAAGTGCTGAAAGTGAGAAAGTGCTGTGCAGCCTCAGAAACTTGTACTCCTCCACCAAATCAACATCTGGTCCCAGGACAGAAACAGGCCATTTAGATGTGCTCCTCCTTCTGAACATCAACACCTCTTTGGTCTTATTAAGTAAGCCTGCAGTAAGATGCAGTTTGTTTAGTGAAGTGTGGATTCATTTAGTCCAGTGTAAATTGTGACTTAGGAAACTACAATACATTTGACCTCATGATCAGCTCATATCAAAGTTTTATTAGAAGTAAACGCAACACTTTTAGACCCCCTCATCTTTTTACTTTATGCTCTGCTGTACTAGCGATTCTTCAGTCAGTCATTGATATCACAACAAACTAAGTGCTACACAGGTGTGCAGTGAGCCTAAGACTGGGGGGATATTTGGGACTTTAGCCCTCAAAACACACAGACCTAAAAATGTGAGCCTTCATGTACCAAAAGGAGTATCAATATCCCAACTTCAGCAAATCACACTCAATCAATGGACTGATTGACTGTAAGAAATAGGTTTGTGTGTGTGTGTGTGTGTGCAAGCACTTACCCTTTTGTGACTGTAAAGTAGCATGATGTTATGAGGGAAAGCCCTGTGTTGCTGCAAAGCAAAGGCAGGGACTGTTTTCCTCTCTCTCTAATTACGCCCTTTTTAGCCAGTAAAAAGGATAACTTTTAACCTCCTTTACTTTTTTTTTACACAGCCTTTCAGAAAAATTCATAAACTAAATATGTTTCTAAAAGTGTGTAATTAGACCCTCATTTCATTTCTTGGATGTGTAACCACTGTCCGGGGAGCTGAGCTGGAAACTATCGGATGCTTGACATTTTACTTTTCAAACCTATGACTGAAAAGGATACCATGTCACCGAGTTACAGTCCCTAAAGCAGCCCGTCTTCAGGCCTAATTGGGTTGGATGGCTCAGCCAGAAATCGAGGTGGCATTTTGCCGGAGAATTCCCTCAGCTCCCCAGTGATGAGCCCAGTGTGCCTTCCTTTATCAACGTCTGCCCGCTTTTGCTGAGTAGTTTGTTTTTGCCCTTCGCACAATTTATCACCTGTCCCATCTAATGGGACCCAGTGTAGAGTACAGAGAGCCCTGGTGGATCCCTTGGGTTCATCTTTGTTTCCATTTCCACCACTGCCATAGATAACTCCTTCAATAGCTGGAGCCCTCCACCTCCACAGTGCTGGAGGGTTCTCTGTGTGCTGGCATGGTAACAAATAGAGGCCCTTTGCAATAAACAGGATAGAAGTTCCATTAAAGCCTTTGTGGCGAGATTGAATTTGGATGATAACAACGGACCTGTTCAACTCAAAACTGGGAAGTTTTGTTGGCAAAGTCTTAAAGAGTCTGAGTGGATTTATTTGTTCCCCAAAGTTACAAAGTAATTTAGATACACAGAGCGGGTACAAACATGTCCAAAAGATTATGGAAGGATGAGTGAAAATCTGTAAGTCTCACAAAAATGTTTTCTCTGCCCCCTTCAAATAGAGTGGGGTCATCATCATCATCATTGTCTTGTTTTTGCCCTATCACATCTCTCTTTTAAGTGGAAGGTTTGGCTAAGGTTTAGCGATTGCTGCTTTTGAAGGATGTGCTTTAGCCAATGTTCCTAAACTTCTGGCCACAGCCACACACTGTATAATAGATCAGACACATTCCAAAGGCTCAATTAATTTGAGACGGAAAACTCAGATTTAGTTTTAGTCTTTTGACTAAAACATCTTTTAGTTTCAGTCATAATTTCGCCATCTAAATTCTTATAGTTTTGCTCAATTAAATTAACAGTGTAAGTGTAAAAGTTTGGCGTGCTTTTACCAGTGAGAGTTGTCCACGTTTACAAAGCGTCTTACTTTCCTTGGCATCAAATGCAAAGCATGTCCATATGTCTACCTGTCTCTTCCTACCAAGTGTTGACATTTTATCACATTTTCATGAGAAACAGGGAGCATGGGAGCTAGCTGTACCATTTCCTATATCCCATTGTGTTGGATTAAATAAGTATCTTATGTTAAATGCAAAATTAGGCTTTTTCATGTTTTTATA
This sequence comes from Tylochromis polylepis, assembly GCA_015107715.1. Classification (NCBI taxonomy): domain Eukaryota; kingdom Metazoa; phylum Chordata; class Actinopteri; order Cichliformes; family Cichlidae; genus Tylochromis; species Tylochromis polylepis. The sequence continues at coordinate 16,752 of VVHJ01044323.1, read as the reverse complement.
ACCTTAATACTATAGGTTTTCGCGTGCAAACACACACACGTGCACATACACACACCTGTTGTTATCTTCTTCCACTCTTATTCTCTTGGTTTCCCTGACAACCACCTCCTTTTCCTCCTTTCAGCATCTCTTGCCCATACCCCGCTCTCAGATGAGTGTTAAAAACTGTAAGTAGAACCCAGGGAGCTTTTCTTGAGTAAAGCACTTATGGGATGTATCCACTTTGAAAACGAATGAAAAAATAAAAGGAATAAATGTTTTCTTTGTCAATAAAGAAAATAATAATGGAATTAAAACAGAAATATTTCCTGGATAACCCTTTCTTTGGTTGTACATTTTCATAAAAGTTAGTGATCCCAATTTGTGTGTGTGTGTGTGTGTTTTGTTTTGTTTTTTTATTCAAGCCTTGGCAAGTTTTTTATGGATGCAATCCACATACTCACAAAAATGCATTTTCCTTACAAATGTGGAACCATTTAATGGGAAATAAACCGACTTTCCATCAGCATAAGATTTATTGCCAAGAAGCATTGTTACAACAAAGAAATAATCGACCAAACACAAATTTCCTTACTTTGTGTGCAAAGTTTACACACACGCACATGTATCCCATTGGTGACTGGATTGATTCCTCATAGGCATACAAGTATCCCGGAAGCAACTGCTGTCACGAATCCAACAATATTAAAGGATAGTGAAGCCAGAATAGTGAAGTTACATCAAATAAGAGAAGGGACTTCTGGTTGGACCTTTCAAAGTAAACGATGTAACTTTTATAAAAGTGGTTTGCGCTTTTTTTCTGTCACTATTTTTCTCAGATGTAGCGATAATGGTGGTGAATTTAACATAACTGTTTATATTGATGCCGTGTTTACGATGTTTGCCAAACCAAAAATAGTTTTAGTATTTTATTTTGACACTAAGATTTTTTTTTCCTGAGTATCCGGGCAGCTTGACGCGGTGGGACAAATGAAGTTCATAGTCCACAGCTGGTGATGGCGGATGTTGAAAAAGAGAGCATGAAGAATTACCACATAGCTTCGGAGAAAATTAACCCGGAGGCCAGTCGCTATCCTTACTGTATAGTGTGGACACCTATCCCCGTGTTATCGTAAGTTATCGCTTTTGGCCAAATGCTCGAGAAATGGCACGAGGTGACAGCACTAGCTTAGCTAGCTAGCAGACCCACGGTACCTTCCTGTTGTTGCCCTCCTTCCAAAAACGATTTACATTAGATTATCTTCCCTGCTAACAAATGTCTGAGTAACAGCTGTGCATGAAGAACGGTTACATTTAATGAGCACGATTTAAACTGGAGATGTTTATACGTGTAAATATAAATATGCAGAAATTTGGATCACTGATACGAAGCAAACAAAATGGGAAACATGACAGCTCTTAAGTGATATGCTTAAAGTCAGCCGTAGAAGACTTCGTGTCAGTAGTCAGTGTTATAGTGCTGCAAAAGTATCTGTTACTCAAACTTTTAATGTCACAACGCAGTTGCTTTAAAACTCATACTATCGCCTTTATTTTCAGTGATACTACTAGTAAGTATTTTACTAATCAAACGTGTGTATATGTGTGTTTGTACTTGTATAATCTCAACTCTCGCAGTCAGGGCCTCTTAAATAGTGCTTCAATCTGGTGATGGTAACTTTGCGTGTGTGTGGGTTTTTTTTTGTTTTTTTTGTTTTTTTATTGTTTCTCTCAGATGGCTGTTTCCCTTCATTGGTCATATGGGTATCTGCACTTCCACTGGAGTCATCCGGGACTTTGCTGGGCCTTACTTTGTTTCAGTGAGTACTGACTGAGGTTCTGCAGCATTCACCAAACGATCTTTTAGCCTTTAATGTTAGATTTACTATCGTAAAATGCCTTTGTTTGTGATAGATATGAGCATAAAGGGCTCACTTTTAGTTTTAATAAAACGTCCAATTAAAAACGTGTATTTTAAGTATCAGACAGGCTGGCCTTGTTACCTGTTGCCTTTAGATCCAATATTTCTCAGTTGTGACACAGAATAAAAATAGAAATGAATAGATTGGCTGTACATCTATATCTATACACTGTACAATATGAGCGGATGAAGGCACAGCACTATTGTGCTTTAATGTGGGACATCTAGTTTTTCCAGTAGGACCAGTAAGACTGTTTCACAGTAGTGCAGGAAGTCATTAATCAAGTTTGGTTTTAGTATTACAAAGTACTATCCCAGTAATCTCACGAACATTTTCATACATTTGCAGTGCCACCGCTGGATTACGCTGTGCTGTGGCAAAAATAGCGCTGTTTGCCTTCTGTGTCAGAAAATATTCTGTCTTTGTGGCTGTAGAAATTCCTAAGGAGAGCTTTGTTTTGCCGCACTTTTGTGTTGTCAGACTATCGTTTAACAGATTCTTTAAAAATTCTAGCTAAGGAAAAAGTGTAGAAATGGTTCATAATGGCCTGCCATCCAATATGTATAGCATATAAAATTGCCATGCTTATTAATACATAAAGCAAACTTGAAGCGAGGGATAATTTATTAATAATTTGTATTCCTATTTAGAAATGTAATAATACCTAAATATGTTTGTTTGGAACGTTCCGAGATGTCATTTACTATTATGGGAATGGAAGGTAAACCTTTCCTTGTAATAGAGGCACTCCAGCATGCAGCTTGGATCCATTTTGACTTGTATACACAAACACATTTCTGAAATTGATGCTAAACTACATATTCCGGCTATTAGGGTGTCTCTGGTGCTGCTCATTAGGCATCATTATTTAGCCTTGCATTGCTAAATAGTTTGCTGAACAAGTTTTGCCCTAATGGTGGTGTCTTTGTTTAGTGCTTTGATGTAACCCCACCCCCCCACCCCAAACAAACAAACAGAAACGAAACAACAAAAAGCACCTTTCAGTGAGCACAGGTAAATTAAAGAAATATTTCATCTTTTGCAGGAGGACAACATGGCTTTTGGACAACCAACAAAGTAAGTAAATGAAAATCTTAATTGAACGTATTTTTAATTAATTGTCTCTTTACATTTGTCATACACAACAATAAAGTTTGTTTTCCTCTTTAAATCTAGATACTGGATGCTTGATGTAAGCAAGGTTTACGCCAGCGGCTCCAATGCCTGGGACACAGCAGTGCATGACGCTTCAGAGGAGTATAAACACAGGATGGTAAATATATGGTCTTGTGGGAATGACTTTTATTCACTTCACAGTTGAGGCAACAGTGGGCATGATTCTTGATCATGATGTCTTCTCCAAAGCACAACCTATGCTGTGATAACTGCCACTCGCATGTCGCCATGGCTCTGAATCTGATGCGATATGAAAACAGCACCTCGTGGAACATGGTCAACCTCTGCCTCCTCGCTCTCATCCACGGAAAGCATGTGAGGTAAGAAAAGCTCAGCATGTCTGGAAAACTGAGAGACAGAAAAATGGTTGATGTGGAGTTTTTAGTGGGCAAACTATTGTTGAACCAGTGCAACAGGAAATTATTGATGACCTAATCTGGTGTGTGTCTGGTATTGGTTCAGTACTGAATTCAAATAGCTAGGTTGGATATTGGATCCATTCCTTTCTATTCTGCTTTGTTCTGCGTGTACTGCACCACACCAGCAGCAATTTACCGGCTTACTGGAACCAAAGGTAACAGTGCATGAAGAAAAACTAAGGTCAGTCTGGAGGCATTTCTGGTTTGCTATGCCAACAAGCTCTGTTTGTCTCTTATGTGCTCTATACTGTCTGTGGGATAAGATGCACAGAGAGCAGAGAAGGGAGCGAAATTAGAGTAATGCTAACTGACAGCAATCAATCCCCAGCTCAGTTGTCCTGATCAATCATTTTGATCATACCAAATATTGATTTTCAAGTTTGTTAGAATTGTACACAAACTTTTTATTTTGCCTTATGTACTCTTTTTCTATGCATGTTTATATAGTTCAATAAATCACTGCACCGGTTTTCCTGACAAAGTATAAAGAATTCAGGGGAGACTTACAAACCCATTTAAAGGCTCAGTTCATGCTTTTTGTTTTTTTTAACCTCTTGTAGTACTCAACTGTAGACTGTTGCTAAAAAAACCCCAAACGTCTAGTGACTTTTTACTTGATGTTTCATTTGCTCCACATGAGCATGAACAGACTAACAGTATCCTTTTAAAAAAATCCAATCTTTAAGGGAGCACTGAAGTGAACTACTTTCAGAGGAATGCACATAGTATTAGTGACTGTCATTCTTATTCTCGAGATATCTGAAGGCTGTCTACCTTAGAAGGTGATACAGTGCAAGCCCTGTATTCCACAGCTGCTCTCTTCAAAGCCTGCCTAAGAAGTAGGGCTGAAGCCTGTGAATGAGGTTTCTCAGTGGAATCCCAGGGGTTCGGACATAATTTCACAGGTATGCCTTGAACCTGTTGTGTCTCAGGACGAGAGAGAGAGACCTGATTCTTGGGAAATAATAAGAGTGTATATAGGACATTACTGGAAGGTCTTTAAATTTTAGCATGACAATAAAGAACTACACATCCCAGCTGAACTGTAGTAATTGTCAGAAAGTATCGGGAATAGGTGAGATTGCTGAAGTTGTCGCAGTCACTCCCATTCAAGTTAGGTTTGCCTCTTACATTCAAATTGAAAAAACATCCCAGAACACCAGCGTTTTAAAGTAAGTGCTGACATCTGTTTTAACACTAAAGAGAGCAACATGAAGATACTCTTTAGGCCATTTTTTATATGTAATATGTTATAAATTGAATTTCCCTCTGGGATCCAAAAAATTATTATTTTTTTACTATTCTTAATTGAGAATGTGCTCTGACTACCTGCTTGAACATTAAAATGTTAAAGGGTTGTTTAGTATAACTTGATCATCCTTACTTATTTAAGCAGAACGTTCTCAATGTTTAGCCATATTTTAGCCAAGGACATTTCTTGTGACTGCTTTGCTGGTCGATTAAATTCAAGAAAAAAATCATGCTTTTCCACTAGTCTTAAAACGGATGCCTCTGAATCGTGTAGCCCTTTGTGCCATATGTAATATGGTGCACAAACACACAGAGACACACACACAATTTAAGTGTGCTGAGTGTGGCTTAACATGAGCATCATCGACCCTCTCCTCGTGATGTCCCCACGCCTGTATAGAAAGTCGTTACACATCCCTGTGATCAAGTGACTGTTTGCTACTTGACTCTGACACAGCGTACATGCATCCCTTGCTTTCTAGAACATTTAGAAATGTCTTGTGTGGCTGACATCAGTTACTTTCCATTTTGCTTGTTTTTGTATTTCTGATCAGTTAGTCCTCACATCCCAAATGTTAAAATCCAAACGTGTGTGTGTGTTATGTCTGTGCTCTAATTAACTTATTTTTCTTTTAGCTTTTTAGCTTTCTAAAAGCCAGCTGCTTGTTTTGCCTCTCAGCAGGGTTAAACAACAACCAAAAAAAGATGTGCATATCATCTACACTGATTGTTGCCATAGCTACAGGAAGAACAAGGTTGAAGATGCCATGTCCCTTGTCTTCTGCTGGTCATTATAAGGGCTGTGGTTGGGATGGGAGGGGACTCATAAAAAAAAAAAAAAAATGAGATCATTCCCCTGATTTCTATTTGAGTACATCACCACATACATGCTCGTTTCCTCACCTTTGTTTTCCTGTCATCTCTCTCCAGCTGTGCAGGCTTTCTGAAGACCTGGCTGCCTTTTCTGATGCTCATGGGCATCATCCTTACAGTGGCCCTGGCCCTCAACCTCCGGTGACCTGGGAGCAAGTCTAGGGACATGGTGGAAACCCCCTCGTGGGTCAGATGTGGTGCTGACCTTTTGAACAACAAAGGAGAGGGGAAACCAATGACAAAGACTCCTCACCTCCAAGAGAAGATTGATGGACAGGATTGTCCAGGACATGCTTGATTGCTGATCACTGGCTTTACTGCCGTGTGGATGCTGGAATGTCCCAGGGATGGAAGTCCATTTATATTCACCTGCTATGAGTAGGACTACACAAAAGCATTTATTGGATTCTGAATATTAAAAGTGTGACTGGCGGTTTAAGCCATTGCCGCCTGTAAAGTGTAAGAGTAAACAGTTGAAAAGAAGTACCTACATTGTTGAACTCTTTAAGGGAAACGCATCCATGCCTTGCTTTCAGATTTTACTCGGATTGGGATTGTAATCCCATGATTCAGTGCTTCCAGGATGCCAATTTTATAGCGGGGAGCACAAACATGTTAGTTCAGTTAGCTGCCTTTCTGGAGGACTCTATTGCATCTCATGCTTGACCTAACGTAGCTCTTCCACAGCACTGCAACGTCTACCTAAATACACAAAAGCAGTTTGTGTTTTTGTGCATTTTTTTCTTACTCTGTAGGATATCAAAGAGTTTGCGTCTTCAAAAGGGAAATATTTTCTCAGATCTGTTGGACATGCATTACACATATCACCTCATGGTACTGTTATCTATCAGTGCAACAATTGTAGCAACCTCAATGAATGTGGCTGTGGTAGAAAATTAGAGAAACGAAGAGAATAGTGAAGCTTTACATGTGCCCAATGCAGGAGAATGTGAGACCAACGCAAACTGTGTCCTTCCATATCTTAGTCTCTCAGTAGTGGAACAGTTTGTCTGAGACTCTAAAGGTGTTGATGAAAAGCCAGCTGACGTCAGAGGTATGAAACCTGCTGCGATTTCGTTTTGTTCTCCCTTTGCTGCGTTCGACTTTTATGAGAAAAAGCCAGAGTCAGTGCCTCAAAACGACCTCTCTTTGCATTTTCAGCTTTATGGTCATTTTTGACTCCTTTTAAAAAAAGAAATACACATGATAGTTGGCACTCGAAATCCGTTGCCATGGCTGTCGTGAGCAGCTTCAGATCCCCTCATTGTTTGCAATCAAACAGGGAAAAAAGTGTTGAGCCCTCCCTTTGTCTGCGGTGCTGCCAGAAGCAGCAGGTAGCCAGGATCCTCAGGTTTTTTCACGCTCACCGACCCCTGTTGAAAATCCCCCGTTTCCACCTCAGCGCCTGACCAGCGTCACTCGCTCCTGCTGTTTTTCACCTCTGCAGATCAGATTGGAAGGTCATTGTGAAAAGTCAACACTGTTTCGCAAAGCTTTGATGTATACCGACCAACATCCTGCAATAATCCAAAGTAGATGTCATTTAAGTGTGAGCTTAGAAGGGGTTTTCTGTAGTAACTCCAGGGCTAACACTATTTTCAGACTCCTGTTGGAAGCAGAAATTCTGTGGCCTCTAGTTCTGTGTTTCACCCATGTTGCCTGTAAATACTTACACATTAGACTGTACATCAGGTGCTCTTTATATACTTTGCTAACTTGATCACTCTTCAGATTTGAATAGCTCTCTTTACTGTACTTGTAATGTCTGCTTGGCAGTGAGGCAGACCTGTGCCTGGATGATTGTGTTTGATTGTCTGTTCTGCACATTAGAGAGAGCATGCAATTGCATGCCAGCATGTGTGTATTGCATGCATGCAAGAGTGAAACTGTTGGAGAGGGATGTTCGTGGTTGGCTCATGGCTGTCGCTTCTCGATTATTAATCAGCTGCATATCATTGCAGCAAACTGCCTAGTAATTGATTTCTATATTTATTACTCAGTCTCTTTAAAATGTTCTGTATTCACTGGTAAAATTGAGTGAAAATAAATAATATATTAGATTGTAACAGACCTGCCTCAGTTGATGTGGATCTGATGCGTGTTTGTGTTCTGTAGCTGCAAAGTTATTGAAATGGACGACCTGGATCCCAAGTAGAGTGGCAGCTCTCTGTAAAATATAAAAACATTTTATTTTGGTAATACTTTAAAGATACAGAAAGAAATGGTCTAGGGTAGACTCAAACCCAGCCATCTGCAGTAGCCTTCAATACATATTAGTTGCTTTTTCAACCAGGTGAGATGTAGTAACACCCACAAGGGAAAAGGGAAGCTGGGTTTTTTTTTTAAAGCCTATTGTAACATGAAAATTAATTAAAAATCAAAGAATCATTCGTTAAAAATCATCAGTGAGTCCAGTAGAGTATTGGTGTAAGCACATGATTTCCTAATGTTTATAGATAATTGGATTATTTTCTAGTTATTAATTTGCACAGCTGAAAAACTGCTGTGATGATCAAAGAGCCGGTACATTTAACTAGCTGGATCATTAGCTTTGTGAGTGATGGCGGGGCAGGGGGGGTCGTAAATGGAAGATTTCAAATGTGTGTATTGCTCCCTTTACAGAACAGAACAAACTGCCTGTAACTGGAGTGAAAAGAGAAGGAGACCCCAGTGCACGACTGAGCAACAGGAGCACTTGTACCACCAAGTGTGGGAAACCGATGCCTCACAGGCACAGAAGTGGCAGCAGCATTGAATCACAGCTCTGCTGGTTTGGGAAGGGAGTAGTACACACTAATGTATGAAAGCTTCACTTTAAAAACAAAATGTCACCATGAGATGGCTCCATTTTTCTTAGAGAAAAATAATTCTGATGAATAACTTGAGTGTTATTTTTAGAGCACAAGTGAGCATGCAAAGACCAGAACCATTTAACTAGCGCAAAAGGCTAATATGATCAATAAGACGACTAACACAGCAAGCGTGGGCAATGAGACGTGCAGTTGTAAACTACAGGCCTTTTGTGGAGAGAAATTTAAATAGAAGGTGCTTTTTGCTTCATGAAATGACATTTATTTGGAGTGGTGGAGTAGTTAGTATCCCTTTAAAAATGCATCTGTATGCCCTAAGATGTCAACTATTTCTTAAAAATTACTGAACTGAGATTTGTTGGGTTCAAGTGAGCAGACTACACTGAGTTGTCTCCAAGGAGCATGCGTTTAAAAAAAAAAAAAAAAAAAAGAGGAAAAGTGCTCA
>VVHJ01044276.1:2415-14571 GCA_015107715.1 Tylochromis polylepis | reverse complement strand
CAATGTTTTTCTTTTCTATTTCTATTTTTTTTTTTTTTTTAAAAAAAGCTTCTGTTATCTGCTCAAAATTATAGTTATTTGAAATTTCCCGAAGGATAATAATTATGAGTCTCATAGCTCTGGTTCAGCTCAGGCACGAACAAACAGTTGGTTAAAAGATCTGCTTGGGCTCATAAACAAAGAAATGTCACGCAGATATCTCTTCGCGAGATAACATCATAATGATGTTGTCAAAACACATGCATAGATATGAAGCTGAAGTTTCTGTATTCAGCCCCATTACAGCGCGCTTATCAAATATCCTACTTTAACAAGCCAGCCCGGACAGTGTCTTTTAATATGCCAAAAAGCTTGGCTGGTGGCTTCTCTCTTTTCTTTTCACCTGTTTCAGAAGCACAAATTTAGTAGCAAAAGCTACGAAACAAATTAAAAAGATTGCCTGTTGTTAGTATGTTTGATTAATTACTTGATGAGATTAACATGAATCAGCGTTAGTGCTTTTTCCAAAGGCCGGACACATTTTAGACAAGTTTTTTCTTTTTGTAAAAATATGTCATTTATCATTGCTGTGATGCTTCCCCATGATGGCATCCAAGTCAGATCACAGTGCAGGCCGTGCTGTATTATTAGAGTGGGGGAAGTTTTTGTGCATTCACATGCTCCTTGGATGGTCCCATGTTTCAGTTTTGGTTTTGCTTATGTGCTTTGAGTCACGGTGTAGGAACAACCTTGACACTAAGAAGGAGATGTGTGGCATTTTATTTATCAGAACATGTGACCCACATGCTGAAAGCTGTTTCCAGTTTACTGTTACTAATTAATGGGTTGTTATTCAGGCTTACTACGAATAGAAAACTTTTCTTTTATTAGAATTAGAATTACAGTTATAATCGAAAGAAAGGACGCCCTCTTTGAACTCTAAGGGTTTACATATTGGGACATAATAAAAACATGTGTCTTAAAATAAGGTAAGTACAACATCAGATGAATGACAAAAGATGACATCTTACACCACATGTTTACTTTTGTTTGATAACAACTTAGCCAAAATGCAAACGCACCATGGGGAAAAGTAATTACACCCTACTTCCAAATGAATTCAGGGGGAAAGTAGCAGCCAGATGCTGATACTCAAAGGCCGTTGATTAACTCATGAGAAGTTGTGAACACCTCTATAAAAGCAGACATTCTGGTTTCTGCTTTGGAGCATTCAGGTGTGTGTAAATACAATGCCAAAATCTTCCCAGGAGTGGAAGTCCAAAGCAATCAGAAGGAGGTTTTTGATGAAGCACCCTTTGTGCAACTGCTTTCCTTAGCAACCTCCAGAAACCACTTTCCAACCAGATGGAAATACACATTTTTCCTCATGACTGGTGGTATACACCACTCTGAATCCAGTCATTAGTTATTATTAATCTCTGGCTCTCTTTCTAGCGCCTTTTTTGATCTGTCTCCTTTTCCTCCCTACCACCTGGTTCTGCTGGGGATTTCTTCCTGTTAAAAGGGAGTTTTTCCTTCCCACTGTCACCACTTGTTGGAGTTTCCTCTGTATTATTTTAGGATCTCTATAATAATAAACACCTTGAAGCAACAGTTGTTGTGATTTGGTTCTATTTAAGTAAAATTTAATTGAATTGGTATGACGTCCTGTATGGCAGCCAACTCTCACATGAGGAACCATAATATGTTACAGTTTTGTTTTCCCTGAGGGTGTTAAAACAAAAGCATCGCCTTTCCTTCCACCCGCCAATGTCCTTCCATGTGCTGTTTCAGGCATATTGCCTACTTTTAATAGAATCAGATTGCTGTGCAATCTGTTTATAAGACACAGACTTCCTAGGGTTCATTTAGTGCAGATAGTTAACAGGAACCTGGCAGAAGTGCTAAAAAAGATAGCTAGCCAAAACCCTTGAGGAGTTTGGCTGAATGAGCAGATAAGTGGAGATGAAACAGAACAAGTACAGCTGTATGTGGAAACTGAATAGAAACAAGGCAAACTTCTCAGTAAATGGTTCACACACATACTCACGTACAAACACGTCCAGGAAAACTCCCACACACTCAGACAGACTAACACACATTCAGCAGCCGCAGAGGATAAAGTCAGGATTCCTTTTATGGGTGTTGGAAACAAAGCGAAGGATTCAATTTTGGACAAGCAGTGAAAGTTATAATATGCCAAGCCACGAAAAGGCCGTCTGTACCCCTCCCTCCAGCACCATAACCAACCCCCACCCCCCAGCTCTTCTCTCCATGCTACAGCCTAGTGTTATTAATGTATTGACTTGCATTATTGATGCATGGCATTATGATAATGGCTCTGAGAGCACTCATGGGGAAGGGGGAGTGAGGATAGTCCAAGAGCGGGGAGGGTGTTATGGGACATAATGGGGGCAAGGGGGGGAATGTGGTGGTGGCGGTAGGGTTTCAGTACACGACTGCAACAGGCTCACATAAAGAGAGGGGACAATAGTCCACCTCTGAAAACATAATTAAACAAAAATGTGAATGACCCACATTTGACACCATCAATTTAAGGCAGAACTGCACACAAAGATTCATCGGGTTCTCAAATGACACGACCTTCTTTTCTTTTCTCTGTCCGTCTGTGTCTGTCTATCTCTCCTCATCTCTGCTGTAATCTCTGCATCATCAGAGCATTTGCCGAGGTTGGTGGGCCAGTGACACAGCGCAAAAAAAACTTGATACGCTACCAGACGCTGAACAGCAGAGGGTCATGGCAGACTGCATACCAAAAGCCTTCTGTCTCCTACCAGAGACTAGTTTATTTTAGTTTGCTTTAAGGATGGGAAAACAAGAGCAAGCTGAATCTACAGTAAACTGTACACATCACACCACCTTGCTCACAAAGCAGTTAGTTGAGGACATAATCCGCAAAGTTAAAGCACTCGTATTGTTTTGTTGAGGAATCTCTCTGTTGTCTTTGTGCTTCATCTTAAAATATGTCTTTATCAAAGCAGTTCACTTCCATCTTACTTACCATTACCATAGCTGCTCATTGTTGCTGTTGTTATTCTACAGATTAACAAACTGATCTGTATATAGTATCTATTTTATTTGAACAAAAACTCCTTGATTGAACTTTTTTAGTATTTTTGCATTAGTCAAGGACAAACTGCAACTCTGCAAGAGTCAGAAGCTGGAAATGGAAAACAAATACACATTTTCGGCAGAATTTATTAAGATCGTTGTCAGCATTTCAGACAATTTCTTACATTATAACCCCACCAGTCTCTAATACACACATGCACACATGAGCTGCTCTTACAAATGGGTCTGTTGCATAATTTAGTGGGTTTCCCAGTTCTCTATCTAGCCGAAATACAATTCCATAAAACATGCAATATTGATTGTGTCCTTTGCATCTATATTGGTCCTGGAAATTTTGCACATATACTGCACTACATACCATTTACAAAACATTTCATGGAACTGTGTTAATTTTCTAGAAACATCCTTTTATGAAAAATTCCTTTCTTGTTCCAAGCCATCTCTTTGCATTTATATGCCCACCAGGAAAAATAACCTTACAGATGAATTCCCATGTCCCAACTTGATTTTTAGAAAACTGAATCCTACGGTGGCCCTGAGAGGTCAAACGCACTGAAATCTAAGAAAAAAAGAAAAAAATGCTGCAAAAACTCGCAACAAAAAACCAACAACAAACAAACAAAAGCTGACACAAGACAGCAAAAGTGACTTAGGGGGTGATGTTAATGTGACAGAACAGCTGTGGAAGTGACAGAACCCAAAACATGTGAAGGATTTGACTGAGATGCGCTTAAAAAAGTGAGGATTCATCAGTGTTGTGAGGGAGAAAACATTTTTCTTCTTCTGTTCTATTTTATTCAGCTTGTTTGGGTTTTTTTTGCATCCATTGTGTTTTGTGTGCTTTGGCACCACTCTACCCAAGATGACAGTCTCACTCTTAAAATTAATTAAAAAACATATCAAAAATATTTAGAGAGCTAAAAGAAATATTCAATTTTAAATATTATATATAAAAATAAAGACTTGAAACCTGCTCAATAAAAACAAATCACAGTACCAGTTATTTGAATAATGTCTAATATTAATTCATTCTAACTAAAGTGTTTAACTAGTGTTGACAGCTTAATAAGAGTGCAATAACATCACTGGAGCGGTTGCAGATGAGGGAGAATAAGATTATATATACATTCTTGACTTCTTTGGGTAAGTGGTATCACTAACAATGGGTAAATACAATAAAATGAATTAAATGTTATTTATAGAGCACCAAATCACGACAGCAGTTGCCTCAAGGAACTTTATATTGTGAGGTAATGACCTTATAACATAGGTACTGGTTAATATGAGCTTTGTTGATTGCCATTAAGCTATTTGCAGAGGCCAACTGAATGTGCTGAATGATGTAAGTGTGGAAATGTTCAATTTCTTATAACAAAAACTTTGTCAGAATATTATCTGTATATGCTGTTAAAGGAATGCTAAAAAAAAAAAGCAGCCATCTTTCTGTCAAATGAACACCTTTCATGTCAATTTTCTTCTCTCTTTCTTCAGGTGAAACCTTCTCAGAAAGCTTAAGCCACACAGAGAAATGTCAGCCCTGCACGCAGTGCTTAGGTCTATTGCGCTTGCATACTCCCTGCACTGACTCTGTCGACGCCATTTGTGCGTGTAACTATGGTTACTACCTGGACGAAACCTCGCAGAAGTGTCGACCCTGCACTAAGTGTCCTGAAGGTCAGGGAATGCTGTACAGCTGTGAAGATGACCATGACACAAAGTGTGAGAATTGCACTGGGGACACCTACTCGGACCAGGAAAGCTTTTGGGAGCCTTGTATTCCTTGCAGTACTTGTGATGATGAGATGGAGTTACAGTCCTGCACCCCTTTCAGCAATACGGTTTGTCAAGGTAGGACAATTAGCTCATATTGTCAAAATAAATATTGGGTCAAAGGGTACATGTATGCACAGTTAAAAAAAAGTTTCATGATGTACTTAAAAGCAAACAATCTAAAACAAACAAGCTTCTTGGCATAAAACCCTGATTGTGTACTCAGCTGACAAGTTCTTTAATTAAGTGTTACTTTCTCAACTCCCTGCTAAGTGTGGACTTCATGTTACATGTGAAGTCAGACACCTGGGCACCGTACTCTCATTATGTTTAGACAATATAAGACTGAACCCAGTAGCCTCTTAGCTTTTCTGTTCATCAAATATCTATTCAGCAATCATATGGCGCAAACTCAATGCATTAGGCACGTAAACTGAGCATCAGAATGGGGGAAGAAAGTGACTTTGTGGTTGTTGGTATGAGTATCTACTGGGATTTTCCTCCACAATTATAAATATCTGGAATTTACAGAAAATGGTCTGGATATCCATGGAACATCAGGTATCTGGGTAAAATGTCTTGTTGATGTCAGAGGTCAGAGAATGGAGAACGGTCAGACTGCTTGGAGCTGATAAAAAAGCAACAGTAATTCAAAGAACCACTCGTTACAATCAAGGTATGCAGGAGAGCATCTCTGGACCAACAACATTCAAACTTTGAAGCAGATGGGGTACAGCAGCAGAAGACCACACTGGATGTGACTGTTGTCAGTGAAGAATAGGAAACTGAGGGTACAATTCACACAGACTCACCAAAACTAGACAAGAGAAGACTGGAACAACTTTCGCTGTTCTGATGAGTCTCGATTTCTGCTGTAACATTTAGATGGTAGGGTCAGAATTTGGCGTAAACCACACGAAAGCATGGATTTGTGCTGCCTTATATCAATGGCTCAGGCTGCTCGTGGTGGTCTAATGAAATGGTATGACAGATATTTCCTTGGCACACTTTGGGCCCTTTAGCACCAACTGAGCATTGTTTAACCACCACACCCTACCTGAGTATTGTTGCTGATAAAACATCATGTTGCAAAAGTTGCATCACATCAAACTGTGGTCACCAGATCCACAGTCACCAGATCTCAATCTAACAGAGTACCATTGAGATGTGGTGGAAAAAGGAGATTCATGTCATGGATGTGCAGCAATTTTGTGATGCTATCATGTCAATATGGACCAAAATCTCTGAGGAGTGTTTCCAGCACCTTGCTGGGTTTATGCCACAAAGAATTAAGGCATTTCTGAAAGCAAAACGTACCAGCAAGGTGTAGCTAAGTGCACCTAAACTAAAGTGGCTGGTGGATGTAGCCTGTTTTTTCTAACTTACATACATTAACTTGTAGACAGGAAAAGGGGGAAAGAGTGCAGGGGCAGGCACGCAGCAAAGGGACAAAGGTTAGACTCGAATCTGGACTGCTGCATTTCAGCCGTACGGCATATGGACACATGCTCAGCCAGTGAGCTAAACTGGTGCCCACACTGTTTTACTTTGGATTAGAAAGAAAAATGAAAATGAATCAAAGCAGATGTATTCTTGTGATGTGATAAGACCATTCAGATATTTATTTGTCAGCTATCTAATAAATGGCTTTGTGAGGTGACCTGGTCTAAATACCAAGCAAATTTCAACTTCTGTGTCAAGTAAAGATGAGTGATGAAGTGTGTTGCCCAGGGTCACAACGATGTGAATGGAACTACGTGAGCACATATTCGCTGTCCAACACTGAATGAAATGTACAACACACTTGACATCCACTTTGTCAGCCTCATAATCAGATCATCTAAGTTCGACACTATACACATTGTTGGCCCATCGACCTAAATGCCACAGTGAAGCTTGTCTCATTGTCTTCAGCAACTCATCCCATAGAGAGAAACAAAGACCACACTCTCTCTATGTTGAGGGTTTAGAAGAAGGTCATATCTCTAAACAGGGCTCTGAATTTCTTTTATACTATTGCACCCTGTGGGTATCACACTCCAAATCAGGAATTCTGTATGACTGCAGTCACTGCTCATTCCAATGATCTGATGCCTCAAAGATTAAATCAACGCTTTTGTGAGGTGACAATAAAAGGAGTCTGTTGATCAGCCAAGCAGTCTGTTGGGAAAGTGGTTTGGAGGATGTTGTTATCACAGTGGCGAACACAGAGCCAGTCTGAGGGTAAAGGGACCCTTTTGTACCTCCTTCCATGGTACTCTTTGGCCTATGAGGGCTTTTGGTTTAGCCCATGGGGCCAAAAAAAAGAAGAACCAGTAATGAGTAAGAAACTAATGTAGAATGTGCTTGATATACTTATAACGTGACATCATTTTTCCTGTTTATTCAAAGGATGCATGGTTTCTCTTGAGTGCTCCTGTGTCTCACCAGAGTATTTGGGCGATTTTAGCCTCTATAAAAAATTGTTGCTGCACTGGTCTGTTTAAGCTGGACCGATACTGTATGGCGTAGACATTCTCCCAACTAATTTTAGATTTGGATTTCTAGTCCTGTAAAATAAAATGCAAAGAGTATATCAGTAGAATACCAATTCTTAAATTCAACCCCAATCCCAAAGAAGTTGGAATGATATTTTAATGTAAATAAAACAAGAATGCAATGATTGCCAAATCTCATAAATTAACTCAGAAAATGTTGTTTATGTTTGAAATGAGCAAATGTACCATTTCAACCCTCTGATGTCAAAGTTATTAAATATGCTAACCCTAAATCTAATCCTAGTTTTGGGAAAGGTGCACCAACCATTGCTAGCAAACGGTGCCTTGCAATATCAAACTAAAACAAATACCTGAATCCCAAATATCCACTGAAATGATCTAAAATATAACACTAAATGTGATTCAGAATATTTTTGCTTTTGAGTGTATTTACATAGTTTAACAGTATCATTAACACATCATAATATATCTAAAAAGCTTCTGTTTTATTTAGAGTAAGACGTGTCCACAACACATAAGCATGATTACTTTGTTGGCTTCAATCTGTTTTTTGGTGTAGGACTTAGATACATGAAACTGTCAAAAAATTCCAAGTAACTCCACTATTATGAATAAAGATTGTTATATAGTTTAAAGTCTGCACTTTCAACACAAGTTGAAATTCAGGTTGCGTCTTGCTGCTAGGTCATCTTAAACCGGTCATGTGATATGGATATGTTGGCGTGTCTGTTGACTCCAGGGGGTAAAGAAAAAATAAGGTTGTTTTAATTTTAATGACAGCAGCACGTCTCAAAAAAGTTGGGAAAGGGGCAACAAAAGGCTGGAAAAGTAAGCAGTGCTGAAAAGAATTAGCTGGAGGAACATTTTGCTACTAACTGGGTTAATTAACAACAGGTCAGTAACAGGATTGAGTATAAAAAGAGCAGAGGGGGCGAGGCTCTCAGGAGTAAAGATGTTAAGAGGGCAGAATAATTTTCCTAGAGTATATAGCAAAGACTTTCAATATTTAATCATCTACGGTCCATAATATCATAAAAAGATTAGGAAAATTTGGAGAAATCTCTGTGCGCATGGGACAATATTGAATGCTGATTATTTTTAGGCCCTCGGACAGCGCTGTGTTGAAAACGGTAAGGATTCTGTCATGAAAATCAATGCATGTGCTCAGAAACACTTCCAGAAATCGTCTGTGACCACAGTTCACCATGCCAACCACAAATGCAG
This sequence comes from Tylochromis polylepis, assembly GCA_015107715.1. Taxonomy (NCBI): domain Eukaryota; kingdom Metazoa; phylum Chordata; class Actinopteri; order Cichliformes; family Cichlidae; genus Tylochromis; species Tylochromis polylepis. The sequence continues at coordinate 6,007 of VVHJ01044276.1, read as the reverse complement.
GTTAAAGCTCTTTCATGCAAAGAAAAAGCCATTTGTGAACATCATCCAGAAACATTGCAGACTGTTGTTAAAAAAAGAGGGGATGCTACGCAGTGGTAAACATGGCCCTGCCCCAACTTTTTAGAGACATGTTGCTGTCATCAAATTCAAAATGACCTTATTTTGTTCTTAAAATGATACATTTTCTCAGTTTAAACATTTCACGTCTATGTTCTAGTGCGAATAAAATGTAGGTTCACATGATTTGCAAGTCATTGCATTATGTTTTAGTTTACATCTTGCACAGTGTCCCAACTTTTTCTGAATTAAGGTTGTACAACGCTAGGGCCATGCATGTGGCAAACAAGACTGGAGCGGGGCAGGCACAAAGGTAAAAATCACAAAATAGGGAGAAGGTTCTTTACAAGTTGAGTTGAAAAGGAAACAAAGAAAAACATACAGGGAAAAATTTAAGTAAAACACAACAACACAAGGAGGTTGCAGTCAAAATGGGAGGATTATTTGACTGTGAGTTTGTGAGGGGACAAAGAGAGGCAGGAGAGTGTTTACAGGTGAGTCATTTGGTGATTGGACACAGACGAGGCAGAAAACTAGTAGCAAATGAAGTGAAACTGACAGAAATAAAAGAAGTGAAGTGAATCAAAGATAAAACAGAAAATGGCTTAAACAGAAACTTAAAACCATTACAATATAGATGCAGGTGTGTGGATTTTAAATTTATGTCCCCTTTCAGTGAGCTGTGCTGAGTGACTAATAAATAAGTAGCATTTAATTTGGACTTTAAAAAAAAAAATTTCATGTAACCTACTCAATACTGTGAGTAGTCATGAAACTGTGTGAAAACAGAAGCAAACCCCAAAATTATCACATACGACACAGAAGACTAATCAGTCATGTTGTGTCTGCCAGGCTTTAAAAGAACCAGAGAAAATACGTACAGAGAAGTTTATATAATAAGCAAAAGCAGACACAACATATATCGATGTTCTCTACCAAGTGCCACGCTGCCATTAAAAATATCTTCCACTGAGGATGACGCTTTAAGGCAGCTTGAATCAGCGTGCGGTCTGAAAGCGAAGGGTGGTGTTTGGAGAGATGATTCATCTGAGATCAAGATATAAGAAGCCAGAGCCCCAATACAAAAAGCATCCTTTAGATAACAAACGAAGCATACATCATGATGAATGCAATTCCGGCAGAATGACTTACAGCCCACTGTGTATGGGCTTTATTGTCATATGTTGTTCCTCACACTAACCCAATCATCCGCCTTTTACTTCGAACGTAATCTTTTTACCGAAGCAGAAGCGTTATCAGCGCTTACAAATCTGTAGCAATGCCAGACGTCCACATCCATTAATGTTGCGGAGTGGTGCGACAGAGGCCTGAAGGGTAAAGTCAGGAAGGTGGAGGGAATGAGTGGAACACACAGACCACTAAAGACAAGTCGTAACTTGAGACGGTGGAGACATAGTTTAACTCAAGGTAGAACCATAACATCAGCTTGACTATACTGGGGGTTATTTTTCTTAAAAGATGAACCTGGATCTTCTGCTCTACTCTTTGGATTATATTTTCCTTCTCTTGTGTTTAATATAGCAGGATACAAACTCAACTGACATGTGGGGTGAAATCCAATTTCCTCCAGCTCTAGCTCCAAAGGGATTAATGCTATGTTTTGTGTCTTAAGGGGAATAACTCAGTCTCTTCTTCTGTCTCTGATGGCTAAACATGGTAATAGTGACCAGACTTTTGTCAGGGTAGACCCACGATGGAGTTGAAGATTTAAAGGCAAGATCCTTATCTAAAGACGTGTGATACGACTTCCACTCTTCTGCAGGCCAGCGAGCGAGGTCAAAGGTTAAAGGGCATGAGAGTTTTGTATGTGGATAGGGGTGGGGGTTGTGGAATGATCAGGCAGTATAAGTTCCCCCCTGGGGGATGTGGAGGGAACAACATGATATAATTCCTCACAATCCTTTCAGGGGTCACAACAACATTGGGGCAAGTAAAGTTAATTAAAACTGATGCTGATAACGATCCAGACGAGGTGACATCTACTGATGTGTATTATTGCTCTAGGAATATCAAATGCTGGCCTTATAATCCCTAATTTCATATTAATATAAACTGATTCTGCCTGATTTAGCCTTCGGTAGAAAATCTACATCATAAATTACGCTGTAATTTTCCATGTAACCTGATGTGCACCTGAAGTGTAACTACACATCTGGTCCATGCAGCCTGCAATGACTGAATGGCGTGGAAGGTTACGGTGTAGGTTACGATGTAGATTTCAGTCTAAATTACGGTTAAGGTTTCCTCCACAGTTCAGAGATGGTCTTTCCTTTTTCACACAAAGGCTCTCCTTGACTCTCCGCTCAAACCAGCATTCCTCCCTGTCCAGGAGGTGTACATCCTCATCACTGAAAGAGTGTCCACTGGCCTGCAGGTGTAAATAGACTGTGGAGACCTGGTCTATTAAGGAAGCTCTTTTGTGTTGTGCCATCCGCTTAGCCAGAGGTTGTTTGGTTTCCTTGACGTATAATTCACAGCAATCCTACTGACACTTAACCGCATAGACTATATTACTGTGTTTGTGCTGGAGGACCCGATTCTTGGTGTAGCATGTGTTTTGAGAAAATTAGTGTCTTTGCGACACATAAGGGGTCGCTAAAGGTTTTCACTTAGGCAGCAGTTGTCCTGTCCTTAGGCAGTGGTAACCATAATATCTGTGTAACTTTCTGGGACTGGACATTTGCTGCCTAAATCCCTCCATGGGACCAAGAATACAAATCTCTTTCTGAAGCATCAGAGTCCTGAACTTTGTACAGCCAACATCCCTTTATTGTAGCACTTAATACACTAATCCGGGCAGCTTATGTTCGTCATGGCAAGTTAGTGCTCTATAAAGAGACAGGGCTTGTATGGGTGGCTTCAGTTACCAGAGATGCAGCGGTTTGCTTTGCTGAGCACTGGTTTGGATGGGAATGGAGATGCGTAATAGGGCTGGTTGTATTGTGAGACCCATCAAGCTCAGAGAAAGATGATTTCAGAATGCATTATCAGTAGGATAATGCAGCCACGTTAACACAACTTTGCAAGGCCTCTTTCATACCTTGGTTAAAGCTGTATGAGCAATGATTGAGCAGGATAAAGTACTCACTGCCTGTTCTTATCATCTTGAGGTTTTGGCTAAAAGCCCTCAATGTGGTGGGAGACAGAGGTTTTGCTCCATGACCCTGTTCTTCCTTGAGATTATACTCAGGACTGACAGGACATGCTGTATTTATCAGCCAGAGCCTCGAATTCTAGCTCTGTGGCAGGGAGGGCAAAAAGCTGTGGCTGGCAGGACATATGTAGTTGTATTATTCATGCACATACATGCACAAAAACAAACTTCAAAGGGTTACTTTAATGTGAATTATACAACACACACACACACACACACACACACACACACACGCAGATGTGACAATAATCCAACAAGCACATGATCCACCCTTCTCAAGGTCAATGCCCTATCTAGAGCTACATCAGTTTTTGTTTTTTTTTGGCATGTTACCCATGCACCACTTGTTAACCGAGGTTC
>VVHJ01044271.1:0-11610 GCA_015107715.1 Tylochromis polylepis | reverse complement strand
ACACAAAGATCAGATGTTAATCGGATTTATTTGCTCTCTCTCCTCCTTAAACATATTTTTAATGTTACTTTTAATTCAGAATTGGCGACTGAAACAAGTGTGACACATACGAACATCAGGAGAGAAAGACCCGATAGATATAAACGAGAGGTGACAGTCAGCGGGGGTTATGACAGTTGCGAGTCAGGAGCCTGGCTTTGTCAGGGGTAATAACAGCTCGAATGCTTGCGAGGCGAGTGGGTCTATCACATGGGTCTATTTGCTGTGAGACTGGGCTGGGCAGACATCTCCGAAATCATCAAAGCACTTTTGCAAATAGGCTCTATCTTGACAAACCGACTAGATATCTGAAGATTAAACCACTACGCTAAAAATAAATACTAAAAGTGTATTTACTGTCACACAAATAGGGTATTTCAAAGTACATTTCCGTTATTTTCTACATGTTCGTAGTTGTTGTTAAGAAACGCCCACTGAAACAATGGCCACCAGGCCAAAGCAATGGTTTTGACTCGACCAGCGTTAACCCCGCCCCCTGACTTTGATGGGTGAGGCTGACAGATAAAACGAATTCAAGAACACAGCCGCAGGGTCAGGACTGCCAAAATTAATTAAATAAATACATCATTAAAAAATTAATTAAATGTGTCAATAATGAATTCGAATTTGAAATAATTAATTAATTAATTAAATGTGTCAATAATTAAATAAAACATTGAAATAAATAAATAATTGATTAAACATTTTAAATGAAATGAATGAGCATGAATTAATTCCAATTGTAATTAATTAATGAAACATTTAATTAATTATTTAATGGCGTATTTAATTAATTCATTTTGTCACTCCTGGCCCTCCAAAGTAATAAAGCGCCTCACCTGTCAATTAATATATGCATTCATCCTTTACATTACTGCCATCTCGTGCCGTTGTCCCTGACAGCTGTGGTCTTTGATGGCAAACTGAGAGGAGACCAGAGTGCGAAGAAGGCTTTCTGTGCTTTGTAACAGATCGCATTTCCAAGTAAATAAGCCTCAGTGATTTAGCACACACATAAACTCACCTGATTTAACAGGTGATATTGACAGCTAATCATGTCACTCACTGAATTTTATCCTTTTAATTAAGATAGAATTCTGTGTTTCTGAGCTCATGAGCAGCATTTTATCATAGGTTTATTGATTCTTTTCCTAAATACATTGTTTGAAAAGAGTGCAGACAAGCAGCATAAACGGTATGTTTTAATCTGATCTAGTTTATCTTGTTAGTAGAAACAAGTAGTAGAAACCTGGATAATGTGGCCTGTGCAGTAAGTCCTGATTTAGGCACACCTGTCCCAGTTAACAAAAACCTATATACCATACCTATTGTGCAGAGAGCTGATAAGGTTAGATTTCAGTCTTCAGTACAGCCATTGAAGTAGTGATTATTGCAGGTCACACAGGCTGGGTGGCCGTCTGCACTGAGATGGACCAGCAGCTCCTAAGAGGACCCCCAGCTCAGTTGAGGGGCTGCTGGTATATGTGTGTGTACGTGTGCATGTCCACGAGTCATTTGTCCATGAGTGTGTGTGTATGTATGGAAGATCAAGGGTAACCCTGGCCATAGAGGAGGTCAGCAGTGTGACAGAGAGGCTCTCTTAGCAACGGGGCCCAGGAATGTTCTCAGGGACTGAACCAGGGGAAGTCAGCTGCTTTCGAACAATTACACAAGAGTTAATATTGGCACTGCAGGTCAGAGGTTAAATGCCTGCAAGTCACATGATGGAGGTCAGGCTGCAAGTAGACACAATCAGTATTATGGCTTATGTTGTCCTGCCACCCCAGGAGTATTATAGCACACCGCAGCAGGAGGACCAGTAGTAGAGAGCAAAAAATATAAAAGCATTTTCAATCTGCCTGCGTATTCTCTTAATCTTAAAATTCCTGTCCAGATTCTTCCACAGAAAAGGTCATACCAAAAGGAAAACATCTGGATTTCAAAACAGCTCTTTATATCCCAAACACTTCCAGAGTGTTGGGAAATGATGTGATGCAGTAATGCGGGAATCATGCCCCTGTCCTCTCATTCATTAAGATCCCATGTGTGATTTAGGTGCTTCCTTAACTTCTTTGATCTTTATTTCTGTTTTTTCCTTCAGTGAAAGTTAAGCTTGAAATATTTTGCAAATCGTCACCTTCTCTTCTCGTTGGTATTTTCCATAGCAAACCAACTTTTCTATATGTGTATTGCTGAGAAACTTGTATTGTCAGCTTCAATCAGGGAGATACCACCCTCTCTCTCTCTCTCTCCCTCTGTGTGTGTGTATGCGTCTTGCTCTCTGTTTTCCTGCTCCCCACTCTTCCACAAGGCTCAGATTACTGTGGGAGGACGGAATGTATGAATGGATGGCCCTTCATGCACAACATCTGTGTGCCCAGAGCAACCCCCTCCACACACACACACACACACACACACACACACACACACACACACGCATAAATACCCTCATACTTGCTCATTCGCAAATATCTGGACAAGCCTGTCCTTGACCTTGTCCAAACACAGGGAAACCAAGAGAGAGCTGGAGACTTTTAAAAAAATTGTTGGATTTATTAATTCATCACCATCTAATTGAGAAGCACTACTGTGAAATTCACTGATGGCTGAAACATAGAGAGAGCTGTATACACCTAGTCTTTGAGGGGTGAATATTGACGAGGAGAGGGCAGTGAAAAGCAAGAGGAATACCTTTCCTGGTCTGGGTGGTTTAAGATGGCCTAAAGAAACTAAGATGTTAGTAAATCACAGGGAAGTATGTTTTAAGATGATCCCCCCTTTCATGGCTGTTGCTGTTGTTACATGTTTCAGTAGCCACTAAAGGCTTTTCCCAGCTATAGAGAAAAGAAGACTCTCCGTGACCTCTACTCTACAGGTTATGGCATGATATAAGCTTACTGCACTGAACTGCAACTCTATTTATATATATCATTTTTTTAAATTTAAACTTTAAATTTCAAGAAGCGCTTCTGATAGGTCATTCATGTCACATCGTTTCCCTGCTGCCCTCATTGGATTGAAAATGTTTTATTCATTAATGTATTTGTGTATTTTTTTTGCTGGAAGCCTTGTGGCATTCCACAAATCTGCACATCAGACACTATAGGAGGTGAGACCACTCACAGGTTCAGTTTTACCTTCCCTATCTACATTAAAGGTTTAATTTGTAGCTTTCCCAGCTTCTCAAGCTGTGCTCCATATACAGGAGGTAGTGCTTTTCATGTGGAGAAAAGTGCTGCATCTGTGGTCCAGAAAAATAAGGAGTTATTGTATGAAAAACAAACAACCAGCCAAACGAACAAACAAAAGAAACAAACAAAACTCTGAACTTACTCTTAAATCTGAAGCTAAACTAACTGAGATTTCTGCAATATTATATATACTGAACATAAATTTATGGAGTTAGGTTCAGACTAATGGAAAATATGTGAAAGAAGTTGATGGTGTGGTTGCACTTTGTTAAAACAGTCAATGCCTATCATCTAATAATAGAATCTCTAATCTCTAATAATTTTGCAACAAATTAATTACATTCCTCAAATACTTTCTTCAGGCAGAGTGTCATGATACTGGGTCTGGGACCCAGTGTTTTGTGTTTCTTGATTAAGTTAGCTTGTTGGGTTTGTTGTTTTTCATGGTTTTGATTCTCACCGTTGTTTTCTGCTTATGTTATTTATAATTCCTGGTCTTTAGGTTTCAGCCTCTGTGCCTCCCCTGTGTTCCCTGTGTCACATCTAGTCAAGTTGTGTTTTCAGGTCTGTGCTTCTCCGTGTCTCTGTGCCTGTCTCGTGTTTCCTGTTTTACTTTGACAGTCTCGTGTGCTATGTTAGTTTTTTCAGTTTTGCTTCCCCCGGTCTCGTTGTGCGTGATCACTCCCAGCTGTGCGCTCCTCCTGTGTATCATTCCCTCATTATCCCTGTGTATTTAAGCCTTTTGTCTTCCACTGTTTGTTACTGGGTTGTCTGTGTGTCACCCACTGCATTTCCCATGTGCCAGGGTCTGCGTTGGAAGTCTCATGTGCTTAGTTTCTTTTTACTTGTTTCTAGTTTCCTCCCTGTTTAGGTTTTGTTAGTTTAGTCATTGTATTCCTGTGCTTTTGTTTTTGGTTTAGGTCCGTTGTCAGTGTCTGCATTTGGGTCCACACTCTCTCCACTCCACATGTCTGCCATAGCTGACGTGACACAGAGAGAAACATGCAGTGTAGGGGAAAAAAAAGAATGCCTTTATAAAGACAGTGAGGAAAAAAAGAAGCAAATAAAAAGTGATAGAAACTCTTATTTATAAACATTAATGAACAAAAATAAAACAAACTTGTTAACCTTAGATTAAGTTTGCTGCAACTGAAACACTGGAAAAGTCTTTACAATTGTTTTGTAGATCTGAGTGAGAACAAGTGTTTACTTAAGTTAAACGTTCAGCATCTAAAACAACTTCTAATTCAGCTGTAATCATATGAAACGTGAAAATTTGAATGAAACAAATTAGCTTTCAATTAAATTATGAATTAATAATTACCAATATTTATTTTAAATCTCTAAGTAATAAGTATTATATACTGGACATACATTTGCACAAATGAATAATTCCCTTCTTTATATAATCATGTTTATTCATATTTTTACGCTCATGAAAGAAACGTACAAGTTGCATTCACTGTAGTTTGCTGGTCTGGCCTCCAGGGTGGTCAGTCTGGGATAGTTAACTACTGTTTATTGTTGTGCAGTGGAGCTTAATCCCAGAGATCTGCCTGTCTTCAAGTGTAAGTCTGCAGAGAATGCTGTTACTATGTGTGTCTGAGAGTGTGCGTAGCAACTTCCCTCCACAGCCTCCTCTACGTCAGCCTAGTCATTTCTTTGGCACAGTTATCTGGTTTTGTGTGCTAAGGGTGAAGACTTAATACAGACCAAACATTTAACACAAAGGTGATCGTGAACGGCCTAAGCCCTTTACTATACTTTTGTGAGTCTACTAGGGTCCACTTTGGTGTGAGTAATATCAGTTTGATCATCAGGCAATGAGCACGAGGGTTTGTCTGGACATCCACATGTCTGCCAATTTTTTGTGACCACAGCCACTTTACAACCGCACTGACTCTCTCTCTGCTGCCACAGTGGACACTGAAAATACAAGCACGTGAGCCTGAATTTAACAGTGAGCCCTGCAAGCACTTACTTCACTGAGGAAAATGCCCTTTACCCAATACCCTGTAGTTGTCACAGATGCTCCAAGACCTTGATGACATAGCTCTGACATGTAGTGCTGAAGGAAGCACCAGCAAGAAACACTGACTTTTTTTTCTCCAAGTATTTAACATAATCCTGTAGAAAACCAAACATGACTAAAGCGTACTGCATACATAAAAGTCTAACAGAGTCAAATATGGTCTGTAATCCTTTATCACTAATTTATGTGTGAAAAAGGATCCCTCTCTACAGCTCAGTTTTCAGGTGAACACAGTGGTAAAATCCTGCTTTTTCCAATTAAGGTGACTGTTAAAGATCAAGCCTCTTCTGTCCAAACACAATTTTGAAAAATTAATACATTCTTTTATAAACTCGTCTCATTTAATGCACTTTTTACTGGAATCAGCCAGGCATCCATTGCTCACCTGTTATCATGCTCCGTGGGAGTGTCTGGGGTTTTTTCCAGTCTCTGTGGGGATCGTTTCCAGGGTCCACCCTCTGGGGCGGAGATTCCAGCATCTCACCTGTGCCTCATCTTCGAGCAATCAGCAGGAAGGCTTTTTAAACCAGCACTGCCTTCCACTTGCTGCCAGTTTGTTCTGCTGCCTTTAACTAGGCCTCCCGTGTGCTCAGTGTTATGGCTGGCTCGTTTATGCCTAATGTTATCTCTCTGTGCTTCCACTCTTGGTTACAGCCAACCTTGGCGTCACCTCTGCCGTCCTCACCTTCCAGCGCTGGTTCAGGGCTTCCACATTGACGGTCTCTTACGACAAAGGATCCATACTCACCTCGCTTACCTGCGTACCCTCCTGGACGCCCATCGGAAACTCTGGAAACAACCTCCTTCTCTCACAGTGCTTTCTGCCCCAAACACTCCCACGGGTACCCCCTCCCCAAAGCAACTCAATCTTGACCTGCAAGTAAGCAAATTCCTTACCAGTCAATACTCCTGTCCTCCACTCACTTTCCCTTCTGGTAACTGCTTTTTCCTCTGTTGTGGAGTTCCCATTCTGTCACCCTTGTTGGCATCTCCCCGTGATTAGTCATTCTGTTCACGATCCTCACATCTCTCTGTGCTCCGTTGGTGTCCCTTGTACCAAGTCATGTTCTAACTTGCTGTTCTCACTTGTGAAAATAAGTCTTGTAAATAGTTTATCAAGTGTTGAGACTGCATATTGCGTGAACCAACAGTTCACGCACACCTATAGCTGGTGCAAAACGCTGCCACTCAATTTTTTTTTTTTTTTTTTTTTTTATCTGGTGCAAGCAAATGAGTTTCAATTTTCAGCTTCCTTTTACTGGCTGCCAGTTTGTTTATGAAACAATTTTTAAACTCCTTTCATTTGTCTTTAAGTCTTAATGTTTGTGCCTCATTTTATCTGTCTGAACTGCTGCACCCAGATATCCCATCACATTCTATCAGGTCATCAGACCAGATGCTTTTGCTTGTTCCAAAGACGCAAGGCAGAGCTCACTCGCTATTTTTAAATGTGGTTTAAAAACATACTTTTACTACCTGGCCTTAAGTTACTTTTTAAATCTTCCTTTAGTCGTAACTTCCATAGCTTTTACCGTGTGTGTGTGTCGTTTATGTTGGTGTTATTGTGCAGCACTTTCATCAGCTGGTTATTGTTTTGAAAAGCGCTTTATAAATAAAGTGGTATGGTATGAGCTGTCAGATGTACACTCAAAGCCACTTTATTAAGTACACCTTACTAGTACCAGCTGGAGCCTCTTTTGCCTTTTAGAACAGTTTTTTGTGGCATATATTCAAGAAACAATCCTCAGACATTTGGTCCATGATGCTCGTGAGCTCCTGTTGAGCACATTGCAAAGGTGCTGCTTTGTACTGAGATCTGACTGTGGAGGCCATTTGAGTTCAGCAAGGTACTCGAATTCAATTTTATTTACACAGCACCAAATCATAACAAGTCGCCTTAAGGTAAAAACCCTGCAGTAATACAGAAACCTGAACAATTAGAAGACTGCCTATAAGCAAGAACTCTAGCGACTGTGGGAAGGAAAAACTCCCAGGTTCAGGAAGGGGCAGCCATCTGCTGTGGCTGGTGAGGGGAGGGAGATGAGACAAAAGGCATGCCGTGGACGAGAGACAGAGATTAAGAATAACAAATAAATGCAGAGAGGTGTATAAACAGATGGTAAGTGAGAAGGAGAAACACCCGGTGCATCATGGGAATTCCCCCAGCAGCATAACCAAGGGAGGATTCAGGGTCACCTGATCCAGCCCCAACTATATGCTTTAGCAAAAAAGTTTGAAGCCTAATCTTAAGAGTAGAGTGTCTGTCTCCCAAATCCAAACTAGAAGCTGGTTCCATAGAAGAGGGGCCTGAACACTGAAGGCTCTGCCTCCCATTCTACTTTTAAATACTCTAGGAGCAGCAAGTAAGCCTGCAGTGTGAGAGCGAAGTGCTCTAATAGGGTGATCTGGTACTATGAGGTCTATAAGATAAGATGGAGCCTGATTATTCAAACCCTTGTATGTGATGAGATTTTGAATTCAATTCTGGATTTGACAGGGAGCCAATGAAGAGAAGCAAATATAGGAGAAATGTTTTCTCTTTCTAGTCCCCGTCAGGACTCTTGCTGCAGCATTTTGGATCAGCTGAAGGGTTTATTTTTAATTTTTTTTTCATGGAGTTTTTAGGACATCCTGATAATAATGCATTACAGTAGTCCAGCCTGGAAATAATAAATGCATGAACTAGTTTTTCAGCATCACTCTGAGACAGGATATTTCTAATTTTAGAGATGTTGCGCAAATGGAAGAAAGCAGTCCTACACATTTAATATGTGCATTGACGGACATATCCTGATCAAATGACTCCAAGGTTCCTCACAGTGTTACTGGAGGCCAAGGTAATGCCATCCAGAGTAAGAATCTGGTTAGATACCATATTTCTAAGATTTTTAGGGCCTCGTTCAAGAAATCTGTTTAAAACCAGAGATAATTTAAGCTTTGTGACATGGTGTGTTTATCATTACTGTTGACAGAAAGTATACACTGTGGTCATACAGGGATGGACATGGTAAGTAACAATACTCTTGTATGCTGTGGTGTTTAGAAAATCCAGACTTGGTAAGATTATTATCATTTCATCATTCATTGTTTCTTTTACAGCTGCCGTTGTGTAAATAGTCTCATCCAAAAAACTGGAAAATGCAGTAACGTGACATGCAAATATGCCTGAAATTGCATGCCATGCACCTGATGTTAGATGTCTATTCAATAATAAGTCTTGATCAGCACATATTTGAAAATAAGCATTGTTCAGAACCCCTGATTCAGACTGTGCAGTTGTTTGAAGTAAAGTGTTACATAAATATGGCCATAATAACAAAAGTCAGAACTTACAGAAGTTGGAAACCGCCTAAGTGTCACCCCTCCTTTCCTCATCTGACCACATCCTGCATGGTTCCTCCACCCGTGATAGCTGTTATCTGGAAGGAATTGTGCGAAACCAGTGGCGTGATAGGGAGGTGGTGGTTAAATGTATACTTCTTCTTTATTCAAACTTCAAATGCCCTCCCTTAGGCCCAGAAATAAAGAGGTCAGATAAATACGAATTAGTTTTTTCTGAATTGATAAAACTCATTTCTCGAAACCGCCACCATTTTCTCAAAACCTTAAACGCAAATCTTAACTACATTCACAAAACCCCCAACTTTTCTGTCAAAATCAACTATTACCTCAATCAGTCATCCTGTGGTCAAAACCAAACGATGTGTTCACATCATAAACACAGCAAGTAAAACTATATTCACTAAAGAACATTTGTTCGACACTACATCAGATAATTAAAGATAACTACATGCCCTGGATGCTTTAACAGGAAATTTTTATTGTAAGTGTATTTATTAAAAATTACTGATCAGAATGATATGAAGTTTTGAATGTAGATAACAAAATAAATCAAATTTAAAAACCTAAATGAAAAGTACGTCATAGTAATTCACAGATTCATTCCAGGGTGATTCTCTTTTTGCAGCAACATTTCATGTCCACATATTTCACTTACCCTGTGGGGGGGGGGGGGGGTGTGGGGTGTGTGTGTGTGTGTGTGTGTGGTTTTTTTTTTAAAATGGGCCAAGTGAAATATGTGGACATGAAATGTTGCTGCAAAAAGAGAATCGCCCTCGACATCATGTCTTTGTGTGGGTCTGTCCAGAGTACTTCATCCACATTGCAGGCAATATTCTCCCTTGCCAGACAATGTGGGGAAAAACCAGCCAGTTACCTGTGGCTGCACAAAGGGCGCCATTGCCAGCATGTTGGCCAGGGACTTCCACAATGGCACGTTGACCAATTATGTTCCTGCCTCTCCACCTCTGCCAGATTGAACCCTGCTTCATTTATGAAACCTATTCATGGGGCCTTTCCATGGAATCCAGTTCAAACACACTCTATAAAAATAAGCAGTGTACTGTAAGTGATACAGAAAGACAGACTTATGAAATGGTGTATTTACAGTATATGAACTTCAGATTTATGTACATTGCAATATGGTCTACAGTACTGCAAGAGTAGCAACTGCAACTACTAGCCTACAGTAACAGTAAGCCTATGGGCATACTTTTACTGGATTGGGTTGAACTCTGTCCTGCTTCCCTCGTCATTCCATGAACAAGGACATGGTGTACAATAGTTGCCTGAATTTCATCAGTAATGACTTTTCTTGGTCGTTGTCTCTCCCCCCCCCCCGAACTGACTTATCCTGCCCAGTTGGTCTGATCACATCATTGGAAACATGTGTTCAGTTGTGAGTTGCTGTGTGTAAAAGATGACAGCTATGTTGGAGTTGTGTTCACATTTTGCCGCCAGCATTTACAGTTTTCCAATAAAAGTATGAAATGTGTTTAGTGACTGAGAATGTGTTTAAGGTTTTGAGAAAGTGTGTATGAGTTTAGCAAATTGTTCAGGTACTTGGATGCAGTGTTTAAGGTTTGGCCAAAAGAGCGTTCTCTAAACAAAATTTTTAGTGGCCCAAACTTATTTTTGAAACAAAGTTTAGTGTTTTAGATGAGTTTTTCCTGAATTCCTATTTCCAAAATAAAATACAATTGTTCTGATGGGAGTATTTGTTACAACACTGCACACTGGTTTCATCTTAAACACTGTAAATATTACTACAGTGGCAATAACCTTTGGCAGATTCCACCAGATTGTCACAAGGAATGTAGCCAGAGCTTTGAAAAAGCGTATGTAGGGCTATTGGGAGCTTTCTGCTCAGCCTTCGTGGTTTTGGTAAATGGTGCAGAGTATTCTAGCATGCAGTAACCCCAAACCAGACTTTTTTTCATTTCTTAGCTACATAAATGCAGACAGCATCCACCAGGATTCAACAGAGGAACTCTTTGGCAAAACACATTTGGATGAAAGTTTATAGGTTAGCTTATCATGTGCTCTCCTACCTCTTGACAGAGGCAGCTGAATCAATGGTGTAGTGGGGGATCCCCTATCCATGAAGACATGTGTGGTCCCTTCGTCATTCTGTTTTCCCTCCCCCTCCATGGTACTGTAGCTAAGGCTCCCCTCCAACAATCAGGTCCTTCATGGAGGCCATAATGACAAAATGAAAGCCAGTTGTGTGTGTCTGTGGAGGTTTTAATGGGTTTCAGAGCTGCTGTGGAAATGCTGGCAGTCCAAACACACAGTGGTGCTGCTGAAACACAAAGAAACTAATGGGAGGCTTGTAAGATTGTTGTAGCTTTGTGAATTTTGCCTTTGATAGTAACTGTACTGGTGATGGCGACAGCAGCAGAATTCATGTTCCTGAGTTTGTCCTTTTGAGCAGGTCTTTGCCTTTGAGTGAAGGATTGGAGTATGTACCCTGATGTGCTTGTGTGCAGTTCTCCAGATAAACGGCAGAAGTGGGCTTGAACAGCAAAGGGAGGGGAAACGCATGAGTAGCACAGACAATGGTTACAGTGGTGAAGTTCATTGTTTTTAAAACTCACTTTATTTGCACTAGGAATTGGTTCTTTGTATACTATGCCTTCTATATTCTCAGTGGCAGGGGCTAAGTTAAAAGGGACCACTTGTACTAAAGCCCACATTTCCTGTAGTTACAATGATTTCTGCTCTGGGGGCATACACTGCTAAAACATATAGATGATGGTCTTCCAAGCTCTGTGTAGGACCAATGCACAGACACATCAATCCTTAGATGCAAGTTCTATAAACAAAGACAGTAGTTAAATGGAATATCGGCACCATCCTCTTTCACATCCTGTTGCAAAGGAATTGTGAAAAACTGCTGTCATTTCACACCAATAGAGCTCTTTGCTCTCAAATGGGATTTACAGTATAGTCCTGCAAACGTCTGTCAATGTACTTTTTTTTTTTTTTTTTTTTTTTTTTGCGAGAAGG
>VVHJ01044266.1:3803-14752 GCA_015107715.1 Tylochromis polylepis | reverse complement strand
TGTAACCTATCCCCATTCTATCATGTGATTACCTGAGGTCAAACGGCCCAGGATGTGAGTGGGCGTTGCTGGTTGCTATGGAAAAATATTTATTCTTTGGCCAGTTGGTGAGTGTTTGCTGAAGGTCCCTGGATGTCCCTGGGTGAATACTCACAAACAGGGTGCTTCACCACAAGCCTCCTTGTGACTACCAGAAAGTTGATTCTGTCCATCTGGATGTAGTGTTTTCAGTGGCAGAAACATACACTCACTCATCCTCACTTGGATGAGTGACTTCTTTCGAAAGAAACTTCAACTCACCGAATATGTTATGTTCAGATGAACAGAATCAACTTGCTGAGATTTAATTACCTGGATGTTTAAGTATGCATCAAGACTGCTTGTGATTACTTTAGTCAGCATCAGATTGATGTGGAAACCAGTAGTTTGCATAAAGGTGGGGAATTGTCTGTGTGACTTAACACTTAACTAACTTGCCAACTAATCAAGTCAAACGTGAAAAAATGCATCTCAAATTCAAAACAGACTTTTCATCTTCAAAATAAAAGTTGTGCCTTTGCTCTAAAATCAACACATTTCAAAAGCTGCAACTTTTACTTTGAAGGCAAACGAACTCTGTTTCCAGTTTGTGTCACACTTTCAGTTTTACGTCTTTGAAAGCAGAAATTACAAATTCCAGTTACAAATGACCAAATGCTAATGACCAAACCAATTGCAAGGAGCTTTTCAGTGCACCACCATATACCTCTTTTGTGACCAGTTTCAGCTTGCTACAACTACTTGCCACCCAGTCAATCAGGGAAAACACATTTTTCCCTGGCAACCGATGGTTGTGAGGCAGTTACCAACCAGCCTCTAAGTGTATAAATGTGTGCCTTAACATATTATTTAAGCAAAGGTTTAAGTGTATTTAAAGGTAGTCAGTACCAAAACCTTCATGTTTGGTGTGCTTTCAAGGGTGAAATGAAAGGAGAAATGTAAGATTACTTTTAGGAATCGTAGTTTTACAATGAGAGTAAAGACTTTTTTCTAAATATGCTACATGTAAACATTAAAAATGTGTAATCTGTGTATGTATATGGATTTAAATCTTGAGTGGATGTACCTCGGACGTGCCAGTAGGTGAAAGGTTCTTGTCTGGACCACTCCAGAGCGATATCCTGGCCATGTTTCCACTTGATTCTGGTGATGGAAACAGGCGCAGTGCCTGGTGTGAGGACGACTTTGTCACCCACTTTCTTGTAAATGCCTTCTTTGACTGCAAAATCAACATATTAAGAGTTTCACATTCAATTCTTTAAATGCACTATTGCTTTGATTTACAGTTTGTTCTTTTGCTTGTATTGTTATCATTAAATGCTATGTCCTGTCAAAGTAGACATCCATATATAAATTTCCCGCTGGCTATCTGGGTCCAGGGGCAGCAGTATAAGCGTAAATGCCCTCTTCTCATCCACCTCCTCCAAGTCTTTTGAAAATACACCGAGGCATTTCCAAGCCAACTGAGAATTGTAACCTCTGCAGGATGTCTATTCTGAGATCTTCTCCTGTTTGTATCTGTAGTTATATTCTTTTGGTCACTACCCACAGCTCATGGTCATAGGCGAAAGCATGGATCGACCGGCCATCAGCAACAAACATTCGCCCCAGTGTAAGCAGGAGATAGCGAAGAGAATAGAATCACATCATCTGCAAACAGCAGCCACGAGATCCTGAGACCACCAAATATGATCCCCTGCATCCCTCGGCTGTGCCTAGAAATTCTTTCCAGATTCAATGACAAAGGGTAGCCTGGCTAGAGTCCAACACTCACCAGCTTCCTCTTCCTGAATCTTTGCTTCAACACCACCCTTAAGTCCGGTTGCATGGCCAAACTGAACTCCTACCAGGAGGCTGTCTATTAGCTTCCTCCAGAGTTTCCAGAAGAGCTGGATTGGACTCCTTCAGACAGTACTCGTCACTCCTCGTTTGGGGGTTGCTGCCATGGTAGACACGACCACAGCATGAACCATTCGGACTCAGTGTCCCCAGCTTCGCCCAGAATACTTTCAAAACTCTGGCTGGTCTATTTTAATTTCCTTTTTTTTTTCTTTTTTTTTCTATTACACGTTCTTTATGCTAATCAGCTGTGGGAGGAATTTCAGCAAATATAGTTTACTGTATAAGAAAAGGCAGTTTTATACTACTTAAAGTACTTATTGATCACGCTAAATAGCATGCTTCAGCAGCAGATGAAAATTGTGGTACTTTTATGTTATTATGCGCCTGTTCAAGTTTTTCCACTGTAATTATTTATGACTTTATAGACATGAATTCCATGTGCAAAACAAAAATGTATAAACATTCATCTTGATGCTAAAGAAAAAGACACATTGGTCTTTTACAGCGTTGTACTTTTATGTGATGAATCTATTTATTACATCACTAGCGAACGAAGTGAAATATACAATACTTTGCACTGAAATCTAAGTGGAGCATAAAGTGAAAATACTTGTGACAGCTGGTATTTGAATGATTTGGGTTAGTATGCAAAGGTTATGCCATGTGATTAGAGTCAACATTATCTGAGTAATCACAGATTTGTTAAGAATTTGCACCACTGAAAGATTCTTCGCAGATCCTCTTTTATCGCATAAACCAGTATATATTTTTTTTGTACTTTTGTTTGTTTAGGTTACATTAAAGTTTTTTGTTTTGCTTTGGGGGTTTTGTAAATAAAATTGCCTTACTTCTGCGTGGGGGAAGCTCCTATTATCTTACCATCGAAGTACAGCAAGGATTTCCTTAGCACATCCTTACTGTGACGTAAATCGTTCAACACGGTCACGTTTCTGTCTTTAACGGTCTCAGCATTTTTTCTTTCCTTGTTTATAAACGTGGATTTCTCCAAAGCATGTTTCAATTTTAATTATTGATAGATTGCAATACTGTAACATGGAGCCTTATTTCCAGTTGTGCAGCACTGGTTTGTCTCACTGTTTCACACAATTATGTTACCAAGATGTGATGATAGCAAAAGTGGCCATTAGGGGTCACTGTGGAGATGGCTGTCAGACTGTTATGAAACTTGTACAGTTGCTTCAAACCTTTCAGTGTTTCACAATGTCATCACTGATTTTAAATATATTAATACAATTATAAATGGTAGGTTACATCATGAATGCTTTATGTTATTATTATTATTTTTTAATCAGGTTTGTAGCTTAACAGCACCTGAAAATAATCAATTTCATTTGTGAACATTTGTTTGAAAGACAGTATCATTGTCATTGTGTATTCTTAAAACTTAAAATGTACTTACTAGGAGTCAAAATGTTAAGAATTTATTTAAGGGGAAACACAAAGAAGCAGACAGCAGCACAGGTGATGCCTCGAGCAACTGGGCGGATTCAAAACAAAAGTATGAGCAGTACTGCTTACAGGACGTTAACATAGTATTCAGGATAGTAAACATGTACTATGAGACTGATGACAAGAAGGAGAACACACACTTATACATGAACACACACGCACCACCCAAATAAAAATTGTTCTTTGGTTAAATTAGGCACAAACTGTGTTGAACATGCAGTGCTCTCTGGCTCTGGTTTATATTCAGTAAATATGTAATTTGTCACCTCATTTGTTGTACCTGTAGCATTTTTTATATGTATGCCAGCCAATCCTGTGGTTGTGGTGGGTTGCCACAAGTGCACAGTATGACTTTAATCATGAATACACACACACACACACATATATATAAAACAATTTCGGCAATCACATCAAAGTTCATATTTTCGTTTGCTTACCTGAAACTTTCAGTTTGTACCAGTGCGACAGTTTCACTTTAGAGTGAAAAGTACACCGACCAGTCCCAGTCCTGTTTTTTATCAAGTAACAAACTTCAAACTCACCTGAGTTACCGCTCAGCGTCTTCAAAGCCACCACAAGAATCATAAAACCCAAAGTGCATGACGGTAACATCATCCTGAATTAATAAAAAGAGCTGGGAAATAATCCACCATTCTGGTGCAAATGCCACAAATAATTCTAGGATGGGGGAATAAAGGGAATGAAACAGTTTGCAGGTGCCTGTTGGTCTAGAGAGAGAAGATATGACATTGAAATGAAAGTAAAAATTCAACAAAAAAAAAATCCAGGAGGAAACAAATTCTGGTCGAACAACTTTCCGAGCAGGTTGTAACAAGAGCAGAACACAGTTTATGTGCGTCTTTGTGCCGCTGCTTTCTGTTTCTACTCCACTTGTGTCCAGTGTCAACATTGTGCTCCGTGCTCCAAATCATTCACTTTAACGCTTTGGTTACTCAGAATTTTGTAGATCCTAAATCTGCTAAAATATGTTTTTATGCATGCATTGATCACAAGACAACCGTACGTCTCAGTTTTTGCTGCATGATAAAGAAATGCTGCTGTAATTAATGAAAGAAATCTGTCAGCTGAAAGAAAACAGGAACATTTGTGTCGTGTAATTATTTTTCTATTACTTGATTACGTTGATGTAGTACGAATTTAGCATAAGCTGTAAAATTTATGAAAATACATTTAAAAGTTTAAAATTTACGCCCTACTTCACATTTTCCAAAGACATGCAGTGAACCAGATTGGAGTCTTTGCTGGGCCAATGCTGATAACCCTGATGTACACAGTTTAGCATCATAAGCACAGACGCTTTAAGGAAAGCTTTTGTACTGTTGAATCCTTAAGATTATGACTTTTAAAGCCTCTAAATATTCTATCAACCCTTTCTAAAAACAGTTACTGAACACAAAATGGCCTTCATGCTCTTGTTCTCCTGTCATATGTCTGTATCACAACACAGGGCTGCACAAAAGGTTATATCCACCTTCTGCAGTAAGGCAAAATCCAAGGCTACATTTCCTTGAAAAAGAGACATTTTTATTAAGTATATTGTGTATATTGTGTTGGTTGACTTATTTAAGCTTAGAAAAATGAAGCACAACTATGAAGGTTCTATAAAGGCTCTCACCTCAGTGTATAAAAATAAGGCAAATAGTCAAATTGCCAATATCTTAATATTAAGGAAAGCCGTCTTCTCTTTCTGAACACCAGGGCCAGTTAAACCTGCTATTAATCTCTGGCTCTCTTCCAGTGTTTTTTTTTTGGTCTCGTCTTCCTCTCCTCACCCCAAATCAGTCGCAGCAGATGGCCACCCCCTCCCCGAGCCTGGTTCTGCTGGAGGTTTCTTACTATTAAACGGGAGTTTTTTTCTTCCCGCTGTCACCAAACCGCTTACTCAGAGGTCCTCTGAATTATTGTAGGGTCTTTACTGTACAATGTAAAGCGCCTTGAGGCACCTGTTGTTGTGATTTGGTACTTTATTCAATTCAGGTTTATTTATAAACTGACCTGTACAGATTGTGACATGGGAAGGGGAAATGCCCAGTAGACTCTGCTTAATTTTAAGTGTTTACCCCCTCATTGCCTACTTTTGTAAAAGAAAAAAAAAAGAGAGAATAAAATAAATAATGTTTTATAATTTTTGAGTTAATTTGGTGCAACTTTAAAGCCAAATTATGGATCTGAAACTAGATGTTGTTCTCTCACATGCATTTCCACACAGCACGAAAACATTAATGAAGAAGCAAGACGTGACTGCGGCGATAAATCTCAATAATTTTATTGTCATTGTTCTCATGATTTTACAAATATGATACTTCTGCAATTCAACTTTAACTGTGCAACACAATGGCATTATGGACTGTTAAACTCAACATCCCGAGGGGACGTCTGTGACTCCAGGAAGCTGTGAATCCTGCAGACCAGAGGGCCTCACTCAGATATATATCTATTTTTTTTTTTTTTTAGTGTCAGTTTATGAGTGTTATGTAACAAGAGTCAGAGTTCTCATTCATCTCCCGCCTGCAGTCTGTCCGCAGGATTCACTAGCAGCTTATGCACACACACGAAGAAAAAAAAAAAAGAAAAAAAAAGAAAAAGATTTTTCACCACTGATGATGGCTACTGTCAGGGGGGAGGAGGAAGCCGAGTGCCTCCCCTCCCTCTGTCCCTCCTCCCCCACAGGTCAGCGAGCGGCTCCTCGGACGTGGGCTCGAAGTACAGTTGTACAGTCTCTTTGGATGCGGCTGGCGGTACCTGGTCAGAGCTGCAGGGCTGCTTGTCTTTTTAGAAATGGGTGATCTTGCCACGTAGGTTTCAGGGACACCAGTACAGATATAACAATGGCATGCAAGACTCACATACAGACCCACTTGTTGTTGTTTTCTCTTTTTTTTCTCCTTTTTCTTTTTTTGGGAGTAGAAAATAAAAAGATCCTGACAGAAGTACAAGCACTGAGCCCTCGCAAACACCCAACAGCCAAGTGTATCGAAAATGTACGGAGGACGAATGGTGCCTAAACTCACTGTCTTTTAAAAAAAAAAAAAAAAAGTATCGGGGCCCTAATGTGATGCTTAAAACCATTTCAAAACACGACAGCTGGCTTCTTTTCATATTCAAAGTCCCGCGTTTGAGGACATAATACATCTTCACATTTATAATATTTCTTCTACACCTTTAATTTTTTTTATTTTTTTTCCTTTTTACTACAAATGTATGTGCTTCTGATTTCAAACACCTTGGGAAAAACTAAAGACCTGTAATTCGACGACAGTCCCGCCTCCCTCCGGCCGATTTTTATTGCAAAATGAAGTGATAACCTCTGAAACAGCAACACACACACTTCAATATGGCACAAGCATCTTAGAAATGACCTAAATGCATCGTCGTCGTGGTTTGTCGTGGGTGAATATCAAAAACCAAAACCACACCATATCTAAAAATATTAAGACATTAATCATCAGTAGAGCAGAAAAGAAGCTTTGTTTCCCCCCTCTCCTTCCATTAGCTCAAACATGCAGTCTGCCGCTCTGTAAGCAAAACTCGACCGCCAACTCTTGGTGAACGCCAAAAGAAATAGAATAAAGACATAAATAAACGGTTCGCCTCGCCTGTTCCGCTCATCCACCTCTATTACGGGAGCTGCAGACTTTAAATCCACGCCTTTCTCTGATTTGAGGGCTGGATGATGATTCCTTCACCTGAAAATTGCAGAGTGAAGCATGTAGTGACTAAACTCGTCCGCTTTAACCACGCAACCGGAACAAAAACTAGAAAAGCTCATCGTTTAAAGCACTCTTAAGGAGGATTTCCCCCCATTTATCTAGCTTCGTGGATCACCTTAAGACATCTGATGTGCATATCTTCATCAGCTTTGGCACGCTCCGTGCCCTCGCCCGCCCATCCACGCGTCCCACTGAGGATATCGCCATTGCATCTGGAGTGTCTGAGAAAATCTACACATGAAGGCATTTTCCTCCAGCCCTTTTTCTCCGAGGCCGCGCGCCTCATCTACCCGCTCACCATCCCCCCTCCCACTACAAATAAATATTGGGCAAACTGCTAAAAAACAAACAAACAAACAAAAAACCCCACAGGGAATTAAAAAAAATAATAATAAAAGAAGCAGAAATCAATTTAGTGGCCTCGTAGTGCGAAACAAACTCTCAAAAGTAACAAACCCCTCACCGCCCACTCCTCCTCGTTTATCAAACAAAGTCAAAGAAAGAAACGTTACAGGGAAGCTTATATCTAGAGTAGTGGTCGTTTTATAGCGGCGACTATGTTGAGAGAATGACCGAGCATCGAGTCTGTCATGTCCAGCTTTTTCAAAAAAAACCCCAAAAACAAAAAACTGCCTCCTCCTCCCCTCCCTGCTCTTTGCTCTCTTCGCCCGGAGGTGATCATGCTCTGCTCGATCGAAGTCTTTGACCTTTAACCCTTCCCTCCCCCCGCTCCTATCCCCAACAAGCGCTCCTCCCGCTCCCTCTCCTGCTCAGGGAGGCGCCGCTCAGTCGGCGTAGTGCATGATGGACTCGACGTAGTTGCCGGGGAAGAGGCCCGTGGTCCCGTTCATGACGCCCTCGAACCAGCCGTCGTCGTTCTTCTTGATCACGTAGATGATGGCGCCCTCCTGGAACGAAAGCTCGTCCTCTTTGTCGCGGGTGTAGTCGTAGATGGCCACAACTGCGGGACGATGGAATAAAATATGGAAATAAAGATGGAGTGGCTGGATGAAAGGGACTATAAATACTTCGAGTTTTATTTGAAATGCAATTGGTAAAAAAAAACCAAACAAACAAAAAACCCCGCATTACATTACTGTGCAAAAGTCTTGAGCCACCTCTCATTTCTTAATTTTTTCTACGAAAAATGGGAAGTTGGTATTTATTGAGAAAATACACGAAAATATAGTATATAAGGCAAAAACAGAGTTTATATAATTCTAATGAGCTTGAAAGTGAATATTTGGTGTGACCACCTTTACTCTTCAGCACAGTCTGAACTCTCTCAGGCAGCTTTCTCGTCATGTCTTTAAGTAGTCTTCAGGAATAGTTCTCCAGGCTTCTTGAAGGACATTCAAAGCTCTTCTTTGGATGTTTCTGCCTTTTGTTCTGTTCTCTGTCAACATGATCCCACACTGCTTCAATAATGTTGAGGTCCAGGGCTGTGGGGAGGCCGATCCATGACTGATAGTGTTCCACTGTGTGTTTTTACTGCATTGGTGGTGTGTTTGGGATCATTGTCATGGTGAAAAATGAAGCTGTTGCCAATCAGACGGTATTTCATGGTGGATAAAAATCTGATGTTACTTTTCTGTGTTAATAATTCATCAATTTTGACAAAGAGCCCCAACACCACTGACTGAAATGAAGCTCAAACCATAACAGAGCCTCCACCGTGTTTTACAGATGGCTGTAGACACTCACTGTTGCACCTCTCTCCTGACCTCCTCCGTACATGTTGACAATGATTTGAACAAAAGATTTAAAATTTCAATCACTCCATCAGACCCGTTTCCACTGATTTTCAGTCCAGTTCTTGTGTCATTGTCATAAAAAATGGCTTCTTGACAGCCACCCTTCCACTGAGACCATTGCTGATGTGGCTTCAGTGAACAGTAGATGATCAGCTGAAGGTCCAGCTGTATCTCTCAGGTCCTGTGTCAGGTCTTTGCTGGATTTTTTTCCCTATTTCTTAAGGGCATGGCTTTTGTAGGTCTGCTAGTAACAGAGTGCCTGAAGATACAATACAAAGTTGTCTCTTACGCGTAGACACAAGAGCGTTCATCCTTTGAGGTGCCTACTTTATGCTTGAATGATTCATAGGTCAGTATTACGTGGCTTAAACAAACACACATTCCTCTGAAAATGTTCAGGTACAAGGACTAGACTGAAAATGAGTGAAAAAGCAGCCAGTATCCAAAGAAACACCTTCTCCAAGCCTGGAGAACTGTTGCTCAAGAGTATCTAAAAAAAAAAAAAAAGTCTGACTGCTCAGAAGTATAAACAAATTGGGGGTGGCTCAAGACTTTTGCACAACAATCCAGAAAATATCAAAAATGTTGAGTAAAATTTTAGGGTGGGGTATAATATTCAGAGAAAAATACTTTTCATTTCTGAGAAGTTGTAAATTTATGGGAAGAAATCCTTTTCTATTTTTTAAAAATCATTTAATTGTGAAAAATAAAAGTTTTCTTGTCATTTTTCTTGCTAAACTGTCCTCATTTACACATTTGTTATTTTATCTGAAAATATTCAAGTTTTATTCAAATTTAAATTCTCCCCTGAATCCATTTTCCCCCCCCTCTTGGACCCACTCCTCTTCCCTATTACACTTTTAACATTTTATTTTATCATACACATTTCCAGGACCAGCAAAGGCAGACCTTTCTCCAGGTAGTTGCGTGGGGCCCAGGGCGGGTCCTCCTCAGCGTAGGGGTCGCTGTACTCCACCACCGCCGACTCTTCTTCATCCTCGTCGTCCTCGTAGTCTTCGGGCGGCGGCGGAGGAGGCGTGGGCTCCTCAAACACCGGTTCGTCGGCTGGCGGAGGCGGCACATCTGAGACTAGAAGTAGTTCCCAGGATGGGCAGTAAGAAAAACAAACCCACACACAACCAGTTAGAGACTAGAAGAAGCCCAGAAGCAGAACTCTCACGGTCATGCAGAAACACGCCCTGCTGGGTGTTTGTCAGTTTTACAGAGAACCTGAGGACAAACATGCTGGAAACAAAAATGTGCACGCAGTAAATCAACATGCATTTAAAGAAAGACCCTCCAGAGGAACACACATGCCTCATTATTCTCATCATGCTTCACACTCTTTGCTTACACGCATCATACCGAGCAGTCAACCACCACCATCTGCTGCCGGCTCCACCCATTCAGGCTTCGAAATCCCCCTCAGATTTTAATCAATGGGAAACCTAAAATACTTTTCCTCTGACCAGTTTCACTTCTCCGTTTCTTGCTTTTGCACCTTTGGTTTTTAAACGCGTCACATCTAGAGATGGACCAATCCGATGTACAGTATCTGTCCGATACCGACCTAAATTACTGGACTGGCTATCGGGGAGAAATAAAAAAAAAAAAGTAATCCGATCCATTAAATATCACAAAAGCACCTCGCAAAACTTGCAACATGGCGTAACCCAGGTAGTGACCTCAGCACGTCGGAGCGGTGCGTGTCACGTGACAGAGCGGCTGTTGTGTGCGACACCTGTCGGCGGTCTGGAGTTACTTCACACTGAAAGCATTTGGAGCCTCGCTATGTGCTGCCAAACCGGCATTTCATCTCCGAGCAAGCTATCCCAGAGAAGTAAAGCAAGAAGTAAACACTCCCCACCCCACCCCACCCCCATACTTGTGTTAAGTTTTGTATAGAAATTACACAAAATTCAGTCTCAGGTTAAACGTGACAGAAACAGCTACACTGACATCCATCTTGATAAAAGATGAGTGTCATGAGAAGCCGCGTTTGCATTTATTTGCATTGCTTTCCACTCTGGATGTCTATTTATGTTAAGCTGTAAGTATGAAAGGGTCCTTTCTACAACTTGTTTTTTTTTTTTTTTTTAAGTTTTTTATATTA